>JACXIT010000099.1:2144800-2443022 GCA_014737525.1 Bombus difficillimus
AAGTAATTTGAGAAAGAAAAATAAGGAAAAAAAAAAAGAAAGATTTATCGTTCGAAGAACACAGTGGATTATCGGAATATTCTTTTAGCCGCATTCATAGGTTTCTAGCCGCTACTTTGATTCTCTACGTTAATTTAATCTCACTTTTGTACTGCTTACGGTCTCAAATAAAAATTACTCTACTGCAATTTATTAAATAAAAAATATTTTAAAGGATTCCAAGAAAAGTAATTAATCGCATTACAAATGACTAAATGGAAGCTCAAAATATTGAAAATGATAGATTCTATGAATGCAGCTTGGAGGCACGAGGTAATTTAATGCATTAACAAACGAGATGCGATATTTTTGACGCTATTAAAGCGCGTGACAGTTTTTTTAACTTACATATTTATCTAAAATCGCGTGAAAACCATTTGGTAACTACATTTTGCTAACCGTGACTTGAATTTATCTAATATTATTATATCTACATTTTTATATGTTTCATCGCGTGTAAGATCTACTAGATTCGTGAACTAGCCCTCGCCAACTAATATTCATTTCTACCTGTTTGCTTCAGAATCAGAAATATCAATCTCGTTTGCTAAAAGGCAATCGTGCAAGATATCGAGGATCCCTTTCATCTATCCTACATAAAAACTGTTGATGTATTTTTTAATTTAATACTTTTCCCTTTGTTAAGCCAATCGATAAACGCCATTTTCGCTTTCTTCGTATTACTTTCGTACTCTTTTTTTCATTCTCTTCGTCTTATTTCTTCTTTTTCTTCTCTTTTTTTGTTCTTTTTGTTTTCTCATAAATGACGTATAACATTTAAAATCCATAGACGAAATATTCTTTTTATATTCGGATATATAAGATATGAATCGGCAACAACAACAAATACACGCAACGTTTAAGTATATTAGGCCTGATGGTATTGATAATAATTCTATCAATGTATATTAAACGCTACAATCTATCGTTGCTCGCATTTCATTTGCATCCTATGTGTCTCTTTCTTCGCGATAATGGTGTTCCAATGTTATCAAAATTTTTTCCTCCTCATTTTTTAATAATATTTTTTTTAATTACATCAGCAGCCGTTATGGATTCTTAAGAATATCCGACAACAGGTTTACATTTGATATCGTCCCGTGAAATTTGTACGTTTGCACAAGGTACGATACTTAACACACGATCACAGCAAATGTACAATATTTCTTACGTTTATTAATCGTTTTTAATTAAACATCAAATTTCATATACCGAGAAGAGAACAGACACGAACTCGAAACTTTGTGGAATTTAAATGCATCGCAACTTTGTTTCTTAATACATTTCATTAATACTTCACGTTTGATATTGATCTCGTCCTTCTTACGTATATAAACGAACAGAAAGATCTTTAAAGATTCGTCTCACCGCTTATTAGACGAACAGTATAATAAATTGTAACGAAAACTTACAAGTCAATCTAGTTTTGTTGTTTCGTTTGATAATGTCTGAACTTTATGCTTAAACTCTGACTTGTAAGTTTTTCCTTTTTTTTTTTTTTTTTTTTTTTTTTTTTTTTTTTTTTTTTTTTTTTTTTTTTTTTTTTTTTTTTTTTTTTTTTTTTTTTTTTTTTTTTTTTTTTTTTTTTTTTTTTTTTTTTTTTTTTTTTTTTTTTTTTTTTTTTTTTTTTTTTTTTTTTTTTTTTTTTTTTTTATCAGTTTTCCATTTTTGTTTGTTTAAGTCAATTTTCACGTTGGAAACGAATTTGGAACACCGATATCGTCATAGTCAGCCAGCCGACTCGTTACAATGTCCCCTCGGTCTATCGAGGTAGCTCGTGAAAATTATTCGACAAACATTTCGCGGTTCGCTAATCGTTCGCATCTACTTTTTGAGACTCTGAGAATTAACGTCTTAAATACATACACAGATTAAGTTACGAAATTCGGACACATAGCAACTGTACACGCAGAAAGATTCGGACATATATAAACGTCGTTCAAAAATCAGCTTCACGCGTATAACGCTTGAAGATATTTCTTTATTTATTTAAGCTTCGAAGATAAAATCGAAATGCATACGAGAAAGGGAAGATTATATATGAATTATTCTTTAATTTATATCTTTTATAAGAAATTAATGAAGCTTTGAGGGAACATTATATTTCTTTTGTGTCCATCACTTTCCTTTTCCTTTTTTTCTTTTTTTTTTTTTCTATAATTTCGATAGACGATGATTTATTCTTTTTATAGAAATTTATTGCACAATTCATTAAGGGAGGCAGAATGTAGAAACGTGAACAAGAGCCACAGACATCTCCGAAATCTTTCTTCTTGTATTAAATGAACTCGTGCTCGAGACACGCGGAGATACTGACAATTTAATGAATTAAGTTAGTTATTCTAGAGAAATTCGTGTGTATTTGACATATAGTAAATTCATCGAAGAGTGAAATTAAATAAATTCTCAGTATCATCGGGCGTATTGTGAGCACGAAGTGGAACGTTTCACATTGAGGATTTAATATGAACGGCATACATATTTCAACGAACGAATGTCCTCTTCGAGATTTCTCGCTTGCGCGGAAAACCAGTAAACGAAGGAATTTTCCCAGCATGAAAAACGTATGACACGTAATCGGTTGATTGTTAATTTACATCGGTGAAATCACCGTTGAAAGATTTGTACGACATCAAAGGTATAGTTGCAGTCACAAGGACACGGTATTGTAAAGAGATATAAGATTAGATTCTTCTCTGCAACTACAGTGATTCACGAAGATATTTGAACACACAGAAACTTTGTCTGAATATAAAGATTAGAGGAGAAAAATGTAATAAGTACATTTTTCTTGGTTTTATGATTTTGTAATACAACCTTATGATTAAACGGGAAGATTTTAATATGATATAACTAAAAATAAAAGCAAGCCTATATTGAAGAGAAATTTAGAAAATTGAAGTATATTGAAATATATTGAACAGTTAAATCTTCTATGATATAACTACAGATATATTTATAATCATTTTTACAATTGCAAAAATTGTGACGTATTAAACAGAAATTAAAGATGCTAGATCTTCTATGATACAATGCACACACATTTACAACTGTATAATATAATAAATAGTTTGTTAAAATTGATTGAATTATACTTGACAGAAATTAAAAATGGCCAGAGTATATTTTTGTTTTCCTGGAATAAGACAAAGGATAATCTCGTTACCTTTCAATTATATATTTATTGAAACTCTTGATCAAATTCTGACTATTCATTATTATTTTTAAACAAAAAATTTCATATGCTTGTGAAAATTCCAAATTTTAAGCTACGAAAATCAATCGTAAATTGTTAGAAGTCTCGTATGAAAATTCCTGTAATATCTCTTTGACTACGATGAAATATTAAATTCTCCTCCGGTAGATTGTTATTTTTCACAAGGTTCCGGATATAAAAGCAGCGACAAGGCTAAATCGATAATCCGATAAATCCTTCAATGCTCTGTAAAGCATAAAAATATGCTGAGAAATGGAAAAGGACACTCGAGGGGAATAATACAACATTCTTCCTCTCTTTCTTTCTCTCTCGAGTTAGTTAAATCGTGAAAAAGGATACTCGAAACCGAAGGCAACGAAGCGTCCTCGTTATTTCCACAGATGAAACTTCTTAACTTTGAGGGAAACAAACGCATCGATGCCTATCTCTTTCTCTTTCGAGTGAATTATTTTACGAATATACAATATACCACTGACATGTGTTTATTAATGGAGAATTATTTTATTAGATTATATCGAAGAACGTGAGATCTGATAATCGAGGGAGGCAAATAGTGTTTTACACTCTGGATCGTTCGTTTTGCGCTCTCTTTCTATATTAACTTTTATATCGCTTACTTCGTTTCTCATTCTCGCTTACATTATCTCTCTTCCATTTATTTAACAAGATTTCAACCGCTTACTTTCTTGTCTTTGGTTACGACTTTAATTTCGAAGACAAGAATAGTACTCGTTCCTCTTTTTATTCTTTAAATAAGTATTCCAAGCGTGTCCTCGCCATCTTGAAAATCATCCGATTGTCATTGGAAAATGATGAAACATACTCGTCTCATACAGGAGATTTTTTGTTTCTTTAATTATGAGTTTTAGAAAAATAAAAATAGATGATGAAGTAAATTGCTCGTCTCTTATTTGTGCCTAGACATCGCTCGAATTCGTTCCTAAGTTATCACTGGACTGCGGATATTTATGCAATAAAATAATATTTTTGCGAGTATAACTGAAAAAATGGAATCTAAGCAGAAATTTGTCTCACCTGTTAATCGTTAGAATTTAAGTAATGCACTTTGGATATATTATACAGTTTTGCATCCTTAAATTTCTCATAAATGTATAAATAATCCGCAGTCTAGCTATCACAATCGGATTTCTCGTTATTCACCATCGACGACACGTTCGTGTACCTAGCTCGATTATTATTTTACCCATTTGCCACGACATGTTTTTTCGGGGAAGATATATCAACTAGGGATATATATTATATTGAATATAAAAAAAGAATCGTTTGAATATACGCGTACATTTAGAGTGAAAAACACGAATCGAAACAAGAACGTTCACATTATCAATTTAATTAACATGGTGAGTGTTTGAATCCAGAGAGGTGGATTGTACGAAGAATGTTTTTTATTGGCTTTTAAATAAAAAGAAAATGCGTAGATGACATAAGAACAAAACGTAATTTAAGGTATTTGTGAACGACAAGCAATTGTTCCTCGAAACATCTGTTAATAACAGAAGAAATCAAAAGAAGTAAAACAAGCGAAAGGCGACACATAGTACAATGTAATATAAACATTGGAAATGTAAAAAATAGAAAAGTTTACATATGGTAATATTCAAACAGACACCATGCGCTCTGTCGCACAAGAATGGCAGTATCAGTGTAATAATACCTGTAGATCGTGAAACAAGAAGTAATTAAACCGCTTAGAAGAACTGGAAGCTGGGACGAATGCAATTAACTATGAATTAAACCTTTTTCTCGAGTATCTTGCTTTCTTTTTCACTTTTTCATTTGCTCCTCCTCATACATGCATTCATTCGCTCGTTGTGTCATCTATTTCCTTTTATGTCTTTCTCGCTTCCTCTCGTTCGTCTACAAACTAAATTTGATGGAGGCAGAATAGAATTTCTGCGAGGTACATAACTACTATAAGAATGACACTGAATATTATATAATAATAATAATAATAATAATAATAATAATAATTAAAATTAATAATAATGGTATTAATAATAATAGTAATCACTAGCTGTAGAAATTGAGAGATATGAAAGATTGCATCATTCATAATATCAACCACTACATACATTCATTAATAAAATAAACCAACTCCTGAATACCGCGATAAAACACACAATACAAAGAACGATGATACTAAAGACGTGCGACATTGGATGAAGTGTGCTACATAAGCTATTAAATGCCCTAAAACCAGTTTGCGTCTTAGTCTATACCGGTCGCTCTGAGAATAGAAGAACAGGAGATAATAACAGCAATTTTTTATTAAATTAGAATTGTTCAATAACATAGAGCAGATTTGCAGATGACTTTTCTTACATAGAGTGCCGGTCATGTATTTATTCCTACAGTGTTCTTGTCTTGTTAAGATTTCACACCACCTTTCGAAAGATTATGAGCCACGTCTGTTACTGTGGAGCCAGTAAACTTGTAAACAGGTTTTTGGGTGTAGACACAGATCTGTGTAGATGACACTACTTCCCACAACATACTTATTACAATAAACTCGAGCAAGATATTTTAATTATACTGTCATCAATGACAAAGTTCCTTAAACAATCCACCAGAGAAGAAGAAAACTAATTCATTTCATAGGTAATATTCATAACAAACTCTTTGGTACAACCACTGAAACCTATTTTTATAAGAAGCTTGTTAAGCTCTGGAGCAATATTAATGAAAGGATAGATCAGAGTGCATATATTTTGGTAGAAAATAACAATTTAGTCAATTTGGCTAAATCGAGCATCTTTCAGATTTTTATACAAGATAACTTCATTGCTATTATAGTTAAGCTCTCTGTTACCTTATCAGGGTCTCAGTCTAGCTTCTGGGATTTCAAGTTTGTGCTCATAATCAAAGGTGGTTCGGCATATCAAATTAGGTAACTGGATGTCAATGCACAATTCCAATTTTAATGATTGGAGTTTAATGCATAATATCCTTATCCGTTCTGCGGATTTGGGAGAAGAATAGATCTAACATAATTCCTGCGTGTCGTGAAAGACGACTAAAAGAGAAACTTATTTAAAAATAGAGATCCGAAGTAAAAATCGCTGGAAAAGATTACTAGGGCACCCCTGGAGCTACTGTTAGAAATAACAATATGCAAACTGGTAGCGTTAGGTTGGTGTATAAATGGGCATCAACCAATATATCCGAATACTCTACAACCGAAACCAAAAGATACCAACAGAACATTCCCAAACCTAGCAATAAATGCTTTGGTAGAACAACTGTCGATCACCAAAGCTAATTAATCAAAGCAACGTATGACATGGACACACCAAATGAATAGAACCGTCATGCAACGCTACTACACAGTAACAGTACCCGCAACTATAAAACGTCATTACGTAGCAAAAATTCATCGACCAGAAAAAAAATCGTAATTAGAAATAACAGATACAACGCATATGAATTGCAAAAAATAAAGGAAGAAGTTGCGAAAAAGTCAAACACAGACGAAAATAGTCTACAGAAACAAAATCATAAAAGAAGAGAATCGCAGTACCGAATGATACAAATATTGTACAAAAAGAACAGAGAAAGATCACGAAATTAATAATAGAAATGAGGCAGCTCTGGAAACAAAAGGCAGTAACAATAGTCGCAATAGTCCTATACACACATGCTCACTCAAACATACAAACGGCAGTAATACCTATGACAGCAGCAATAATCATAAACATGCTGCAATAGTAACAGAAGAACATATGACCTGATAAACGAAAACCTGTCGTATGATCTTTAAAACCACAATAGTAGAATGAAGTTGATAGAAAAAAAGATAATATTAATAAAAGAACTACTATCAGCAAATATTTCAGTGAATTTAATGGCTGTTCAAAATATACTGTATGCATGTGTATTCGCACGCACACGCGTGTATATACACGTTGGTTACAGCAAGCACGCAGTTACAAGTTCTCTTTTACTCTCTCGCTCTCGTATTCTCTCACTCTCATTCTCCCCCTCTTTTTCTCTCTACGTACTTACATTCATTTTATCGGTCGCCGCGTTACGTGGCTTAGAATATCTCGCACATTACACCGACCACGTCACTCGCTCGGCAATTAAATCACAGACAATGTGTATGATACGGTGATTAACAATAAATCGTCAACTAGCGTTACCTATATATAATTCGGGATAAATAAAAGTTATTGTACAAATTAATATTATGCATTCAATTATAACAAAAAAGGACACTGTATTTTTGTTTCTTTTTTTTTCTCCGGTAAAGACATGCGAATGTACAAGTATATGCACGGACACTGCGGTTTATTTATTTCTTTACCTCATTCACCGCTCCCTTCGCCCATTTTCTCAAATTCGCCTGTGTGTATGTTTTGTAGCTCGACTTTTAAGCCATGCTCCGATAAAACGTTTTCGTAAAAGTTTCATTTTGTTCTGTCTTCTTTATTTTTCTTTTTTCTTTCTTGCTTCCATTGTAGATAACTGTAAAAGAAGTACACTTCTGTTACTCTGACGTCACACCTTCGCCTCCTTTTCCGTCGTCCTGCAGGCTCGCCGCAGCTGAAACATTATTGATCGTTTTAACATATATTGATCACTTGTTGTTTCATTCAGGGTTCGACAGTGATCAAAAAGAGAGTAAGTACCAGTAGACTACATAACGTTTTCTTGATGATTCTTTTGGAATAACAGAGTTTCTTCGAAGATGTATTGTTTTAATACTTCTTTTGGAAGATCATCAAGCTCCATGTCAAACTTAAACGGTTCCGCTGCAACTGGCTAAAAATTGGGTATATTATAAAGTTATCTTTGTTATTTGTACATTAGTGTCTACTGGTAAAAAATATATACTTCGTCATCTGGATCGTAATATTGCTCTAAATACGGATGCGCAAGTGCATCTTCCACAACAATCCGTTTGTTAGGATTAAATGTCAACATTTTATCTAACAAATCCAAAGCTCGAAGATCAGCATCTGGAAATAAACTTGTCCATGGAACCTTTGGTTTAAATGGTAATGATTGAAGATAATTTCGTGCCTAAAATATAATTATTCAATGCAATCTATATCATTTTCTCAGTGAAACAAAATGATATTAAACACAAAAGAATTACTAAACATAAAGAAACGATTAATACTTTTTCATTTATGATGCACTCAAGATCCTCGGGAGATGGTGATCCAAGAACTCCTAATATATGGTTCAGTTGGTCTAAGTAGTGTTTGCCAGGAAATATTGCTCTCCTTGAAAGCATTTCTGCAAGAATGCAACCAACTGACCAAATGTCTATAGACTTAGTATAGCCCTGCAAAATGGAAATGAGATTTAACATCTTGTTACATTCGTTATAAATTGAAATTGAACAATCCATTATTTATTTACCTTGGAATTAAGCATTATTTCTGGTGCTCTATACCACCTCGTTGCTACATATTCAGTAAGAAAACCAGCATGATTATGCTCTGGATCAGCAACTCTAGCTAAACCAAAATCACAGATTTTAAGGTCACATGTGGTATTTAATAGCAAGTTGCTTGGCTTCAAGTCTCTGTGTAATACATTTGCAGAGTGAATGTACTTTAATCCTCTTAATATTTGGTAAAGAAAATAGCATATGTGATCATTACTAATAGCCTGAAAATAAAACAAGTTTAAGTATATTAATGTTCCTTTAAATAACTTTACTCATAGTCATTTATTATGCTGACCTGTGTTTTGAGAAGTTTATATAGATCAGTTTCCATTAGACATTGAACAATATATACATCTTTCATTTGTTCTATAGTAGGTGCCCTTAATATATCCCTTATATCTATTATCTAAAAGGAAAATGTAAAGTGAAAGTATATATTTAGAGTAGTTTTATATATGTACCTAACCGGCTAATACATACATATATACATCAAGTTACTCACATTTTCATGCTTAAACCTAGTCAAAATTTTTATTTCCCTTAATGTTCTTTGACTATATGTCTGATGCTCAAAGGGAGAAATTTTTTTTATAGCTACCTTTGTGTTTGTTACATTATCATAAGCAGATCTGTAAAAACAAATTCCAACATTTGAACCAACATTTGAAACAACATTTGAGAAATTACTCACAACTTTTTTTTTCTTCATTAAAACCTATTTCAATATTATGCATACAAAACATAGCAACATCAATAACAAAGGATGGTAGTATCTACACTGCAACCTATATACAATATACTGGTATCTCTTAATCTGAAACCACAATACAGGAAATGGTTCTACAATATTTAAAACATCTCCTTTTTGAAAATTAAACATATGCTGGAATTTAATTCCCAAAATGTTATCAAGAATACAAGTTACAACTCCAAAATATTGAAAATAAAAATAAAATATAAAATTTAATTAAGTGGTCATAATGGAACAGTAAAAGAATTCTCAACAAAGACAATTTGAAAAATTTTGCGCATGAAAGTTGGCCGCTTCTACGAAGATATTATTCGTCATCTCACTAACGGTATAATGATAAGACCGATAAGTGAGAGATAAGCGATGGAAAACAAGGAAGTCGTAACATTAACACGCAAGTGGACAAGGGTTTGAAAGGGTGTGACAACCGTGTTCAAAACTGGCGCCAAAAGACGACGATACATTACGATGAAAAGCACTTAGTAGCGGCTACAAACGAAATCAGGGCAAAATCAAAATCTTTCGTACGCATCATGGAGCGAAAATCTAATCATAAAATCGTGAATTCACTCGATGACTGTATTTTTGATTGTTTATCTTTCGGCCTGTCAGCTAGTCAATACGAGGTCGAATGTTTTCAGAAATAACGAGAGAAATTGACTCAAAGACACTTACACGACCATCCCGTAGGCACCCTCGCCCATGTACGATAAATTCGTATATCGTGGTCCAACCTCGAACGTTTGTCCACGAACGACTTCGCAATTTGGATTCGCACTTGCAGAACCTTCACCCGCCATTTTGACAACTATTTTGCGGCTCCGGCGAAGTCAGAACAAGTCCTGCTTCTTAGCCGACTGGTCACGAACGACATTGCGATTAGATCGACTTACGAAGGAATTTTACGTGTTACAGTAGTGCTGCCTAGTGATCGGTTGTCAAGCACTTCAAATCGTATCGAATATGTTCATGTGGCGAACAATTCGAATCATTTCGATTGGGATTTGGTACCCCAAAGCTCCCAAAAGTATTGAAAGTTTCGGAAAGTCTTGTCTTGGAAGTCTTGAAAGTATTCGATCATCGATCATGAGATTTCAGAAACGATCTGTCTTCTCCTTCTTTCTAATCTGATTGCTATGAATTTCGATATCGTCCAAATATTGAATTCTTTTCTGTTATAAATACATTGTTATATTAAAAAATGTCGGAACAATAGAAAGTTTTAAATAGCAATTGTTCTTTCTTTACTTGCTTGCTTGATTTCTCTATAGAAATTTTTATGCATAAATATATGTATATCGTTAAGTTTCCTTTTTGTATTTTATTGCTGAATCATGCAGCTTTGAAATATGCAAAATAACATTGGCAATGTAGAGAGCGCTACAGTTACAATGCAATTAACTTTCTCATCTATAGTGATTTAAACTGTGACGAATTTTCAGTTTGCGATCTGTCGTTGCTGTGTTATTGTAGCGGTTTTGTATTAATAATTAAATTTTATAAAAGGAATCCTCCAGAGCTATAAAACATTAAATATAATTAATCTACAATATGAATGCGCCTCCGACCTTCGAATCGTTTCTTTTATACGAAGGAGAAAAGAAGTAAGTATTACAAACCATTGGTTAACCAATTTAAAGGTTTTCATTAAAATAAAATACATACATATGATTTTTCCTCTATTTATAGAATAATCAAAGAACAAGACACTAAAGTTCCCAATGCTGCGATTTTCACTGTTAATAAGGAAGATCATACCCTTGGAAACATGATCCGCAAGTAAGTACATCTTTGCAATTTCACAAAAATTTATGTAATTTTTATAATATGGATATATCATACTAGCAGTTTCAATTGTTCATTAGTCAGCTACTGAAAGATCCTCAAGTCTTGTTTGCTGGATACAAAGTTCCACATCCATTAGAACACAAATTTGTAATTAGAATCCAAACTACATCAGACTATACGCCACATGATGCTTTTATGCATGCTATTACAGATCTCATAGCAGAACTCTCACTATTTGAAGAACGTTTTAAGGTAAAGGATAAATATATATCATGATTTGTTATGTGACTATAATATTGTGTGTGTAATATTTCAGGAAGCTATTAAGGAGAAAAAGGAAGGACTAGATTAAGTTGTATCTTTTTTCTTTTATATTGATTATTGTATATATGTAAGGGATTAATATGTATCTCAAGTTTTTAGATTATTAAGAAAACTGATTTACTTTAATAAGTACGCTGAAAATGACTGGTATTTGTACATATGAATAAGTAAATAAAAACAAAAAAAAGATTTTACTCTTCATCTTAATTCAATTTTTCTTTTAAAAAATAGGAAACATATAATAAAAAATTAGTTGTTGTTATTTAGAGTAAGTCATTGTTGTATAATTTAAATAAATTTATGCAAAATGCTAAGATCAGTCTCTTACAATTTTATTCTTTTTTTAACTACAAAGTTTAGTTATAATTTATTAAATGTACATTTCATGACAAGATTCAGATTTGAGACAAGATATCAACCCTGTATTAAAGCTTAAAGTTAAAAGGCAAGACAACGGTAAGTCATAGTAGTACAATTCTGCTGAAACGAATTTTGTACAAAGATTAATGGCAAAGAAAAACATACATACAAAATAATAAATAAATACTTACTTTCATTATATTTCAGTACAAATTTTTTTCAGAAAAATGTACTACCAATCATGTTGATATAAGTTCTGAGATATTGTGAAGAAACACTGTGAATTAATTCTAATGGCTCGATCATTGAGTTTGTCAATTAAAGGAACTATTATTAAATGTGTGACGTTTTTTGATACTAAATAAATTATTAAATACAGTTACAGGCTGACATAAATAACTAGTATGTACATAATTACATTTGTCTTTCGAACGTTTCTTGACGTTCGAAGTTTCGCATGGTATACGTTTAATTGTTCATTATACAAATAATAAACTATGCTCCCATTCTATAATATAATTCAGCAATGTATCATAAAATAACTTAGTCGTAAGTGGTAATAGAACTGGTATATGACTTTGTACTTTAACAATCACGTGGAAGCGCAACGAATATACACAGAAAAACATTCTGGTGAACATATATAGACTTTCAAATTATAAATTTAACACGAGGAGCACACATTTCTCATCGAATTGTCGATGTATTTTGAATGGACACGCATATTCCTATGCAGGAAGACATGCACAGAATTGTAGCATTAAATTCTTTTATATAAAAATATACTCTGCAAAAATTTTAACAGGTCTTTTCTTTTGTATCTAAGATCTTTGAGAAGCAATGAAATAGGTCAACAAATGATAACACGCCATTAAAAGGTTTCAGCATCATCACAATCACGAGTATCATGTCCAAACACTGTAAAACAGGTAAAACAATTGTAAATGGAATTGGATAGAAATATGAAAAATTGTTAGACGGATTAGTGTGAAATATTCAGTGTATACTTAAAATAAAGACGTTGTATTAGTCTGTGTTAAGGTATTTGTCCAGTTTTTAACTAATATTTTCTAGGAATTAAAAAAGTCATTTAAAAGAGAATTTTAAACGCTTGCTTTTGTTCCTAGGAAAAAGAATATTATAGATGGGTATGGACAGAATTGCAATTCGCAAAGCTTTGAAGAATAAATTCTTACTTTCACAGGTTTCGCAGTACGGTCTTTCCACTGGTGTTTTCTTCGGGGTCTTTACGACCTTTTCCGTGTCTAGAAAGTCTTGAGCTTGTCGTGGGCAATCTTCCGTTTCGTGTAAATCAAATTGTTCACAAATATCACAGAACATACGTGGCGCAGCCATTCGTTTTTCTAATGTGGTTCTAGAATTAATTAATGGATATCACATATCATTGTTATAACATAGGCTTATTTAAAAATTAAATATTACAAACTTGGTATACTCATCAGCTTCATTGGCAGGTACTCCTATTTCAAGAACTTCAACTTTACATAGTAAAGCTTCGTTTTTACGTTGCATCTCCACTATTACAGAATTTAAGAAATCTATTTGACTTTTTGCTGTTTCATATTCCTCTTTTAACTTTATCATGTCAATATCTTTATCAACTGAAATTAATAATTTAGCTTTACAATAGAATTAAAAAATCAACAAAGAAGATTAATTAATTTTAAATAAATTTTACCCATATGTTGTTTCATATCACCTCCTGCTGCCTATAATATAAATGAAAATCTAGATATTTATATATATATATATTATATCATATATTTATTATATATTTATTTGTGGCAAATTTACATTAAATTGAAAATCAAGTACTTACATCGTAATTATTCTTTATGTTTTCACGAGTAAGTTTTAATTGACTCGTTGCTTCTGTCCATTTAGCAGTAATTTGTTTATTTTCTCTTTCCCTGAAATGTAAAGTCCATATAAACGTGTGAAGTATTATAAAAGTATGAAACTATTTTTTGTGTACCTACAAATTACTTTGTGCTTCTTTTAACTGTGCAGATTCCGTGGATACAAGGTTTAATTTTTCTACCAAATTTTGAATATTTTTCTCGGTTTCTTTTTCTTTAGTTTGTATGGTATTTGTTAACATTTCAATTTTCTTTTTCTGCTCTACAAGTAATCTTTCAAGAGATTCCTTAGTGTCAATTAGATTTCTATTTTCTTTAATCGCCTCACTTAGTTTACTTTGCATAAGTTTAACTTCTTCATTTTGCATCTGTTCATCCGTTTTCAATTTTTTCATTTGTGCATCTTCTAAGGCTTTAATTTGTGCTGTTAATTTATCGATTGTTACTTCTTTGTTATTCAAATCATTAACTTGTTTTTCTATCGTATCTTGAAGCGATTGTTGATGTTTTTGTAATTCAGAATTTTTCTGTATTGCAAATTCAAGCTCAGTTTGTTTAGCTTTCATTTCACATTCTAAAGTATTTTGTAATTTCATCACAGATTCTTCTTTGGAGCTTTTCAATTCTTTTATTATATGTTCTGATTCCTGAAGCATGTTATTTTTTACATCTAGTTCATTTTGTACAGTCTTCAACTGTGATTCTAACGTTTTTATATTTTCCTCTAATTTTGATTCTACAGATTTTAGATTATTTTCTAAAGAAATTTTTGTTTCCGTGATGTTAGATATTTCCTTTTCCTTCTTTGATAGCGTTTCTTGTAATTTTTTCATTTCCTCTACATTATCCGTTTGTTCCCTTTGAATAGACGCAACAGTGTCATTAAGCTTCAAAATTTGTGCTTCAGTTTGTTCAGTTTCCTTTTTCATTTGTACAAGAGCATCTTCTTTGACTTTAATCATTTCTGCAGCAACATCTAGTTTATTCTTCAATTCTTTTACTTCACTGGACATACTATCTAACGATGTAGTAAGATTTTTGTCAGTAGCTTCTTGATTAGCTATTAAAGCTTCGTTCGTTTTCTGTAATTCTTCATATTTTTTTTGTAACTCATGCAGATTAGAATCTTTTTCTGTCATTAATGATTCTAATTTCGCACGGTTTGTTGCTTCAGCTTCGAGTTTTTCTGTTAATTCTTCAATTGTCCAACGATTGGCACTTTGATTAGCTTCTAACTTAGATTTGATCTTTTGCAAAGTCTTTGTTGTCTCTTGAGAAGTAGTTAATTCCATCTTTATGTTATCAATCACTTTTTGAAGAGAAGACACCTCCTCTTCATGTGAATTTTTTAAGGTTTCATGTTGTTTTTGTAGATTAAGAATTTCCTCTTTGTTATTTTTTAGTTCATTCGAAAGATTCAATGATTCCTGAGTTCTTTCTTTAAGTTCTTCTTTAATGTAATCATTTTCTTTTATTTGTTTTTCAAGTTCTGCATTTTCTGTTTCAAATCCTTTTATTTTATTAGATAACTCCACATTCAATTTCTTCTCTTTTTCCAATTCAGATTTATTATTTTCTAATTCTGAGCGTTGTTCTTGAATTAATGTATTAGCTTTGTTTAATTCTGTTTCGATATTAATCAACTTCAACTCTAGTGATTTGAGCATAGTTTCATTTTTGAATGCTTTATCTTTAAATTCATCAAGTTCTTTTTCTTTCGTCCGTAAATCCTCGTTGTATTTCATAAGTTGCTCCGATGAATCAGCGGAAGTATTTATCAAATTTGCAATATCAGCTTCCTAAATATAAAACGAATAATTAAATATTTTACATCTAAAAATTACATCTTTTAAACTTTAAATAGAGTAACTATTTACCAATTTTTCCTTTTGAGAAGTGACTTGCGACAGTTTATTTTCTGTACCAGCAACTTGTTGATTTAATTGTTCTATATTGTTTTGAAGTCCTTGGAAATCATTCTCCAGATTTGTCTTAGCTTGTTCCGATAAAGTAAGTGCATTTTGTAAATCTGAAACATAGACAACAATAATCTTAATTTAGTGATACAGTTACTGAAATTTGATATTTATTTGTTTTACCTAAGGTCTTTTGTGTGAGATTTTTTATTTCTTCATCTTTATTGGCAAGAATCGACTTCAATTCAAGGACATCATTTTCTAATTTACTGAGTAATAATGATTTCTGAGATATATAAGCATTTGCTTCTTCTATACATTTTGCTTTCTCTTCAATTTGACCCTGATAACGTTTAGTTAATTCTTCTATTTCAGCTGCAGTTGTCGAACGAAGTTCCGACAGTTCCTTTTCTTTCACTTTCAACTCTTCGCTTAATTTCTTCAATTGGACTGAGGAATTGGCCTCGGTAGCCATTAAGGAAGCGATATCGTGTTCCTAAAGTAGTAAAAAAAATTATATTTAGTAATAGAACATAATATTTATAGGAAGAAGTACTTACCAACTTCTGCTTTTCCTGGACTATTTTAAAACTATCATCAGCAATTTTTTCATACTCTTGGATTTGTTTAGAAAGCAAACAATTCTTTTCTTCCATTAACTTGAGCTTTTCGTTTAGTTCTGTAAATTAATTTAAGTGATATAAGTTAAGATTACAAATTTTTTTAGCTTGGTACTTAGATATTTTGTATTGCGAACATACCTTCCAGTTTCTTTAAAGCAACAGATAATTCTTCATCTTTTTTCTTATTTATATCAATTTGCGTGGATAGTTCAACCATCAGTTTTTCAGTCTCAGATATTTTTTGATCAAGCTTAGTAGAAACTTCTTTAATCTTTGAGTCTTTCATATTCAATTGTTCATTGAAAGACTCTGAAAGTTTGCTAATTTGTTTCATATTCTCAGTCTTAAGATTCTCCAATGCAACATTTTGTACTTCTAACTGTTTTTTTGATTGTAGTTCTAATTCTTCTGTTTTTGCTTTCAAAAGATTTTCCTTCTCTTCGACTATCTTATCATACTTTGACTTTAATAATTTCTCTTCACTTTTACTTTCCTTTATAATATTTTCTATCGTTTTTGTAGCTTCTTGCAACTGCTCTTTCAAGGTATTTGTACTGTGTTCAAATTCTTTTTTCATATCTTCTATCAACGTATTCTTTTTCTCCAAATCTTTCGTCGCACGTTCTATTTCTGTCCGCAAACTTGTCTCCGATTCTTTATGAATCGCGCTTTCTTGTTGATTTTCTTTCAATTTTGATTCCAATTGAGTTATTTGATTTATATATTGCTCCATAAGTATTCTCTTCTCTTGCACCTCATTCTCAAGATTATTTCTACTTTCCTCCAAAATTTTATTACGATTCTGTAAGTCTAAATCAATTCGCGATTAAAATAAATTGTACAAAATAGTAAATGATAAAATCCTTTTCCAAAGTACCTTCGACTTGCTGCGTTTCTTGAGCAGTAGCGTTTGAGACTTCATTGCGAAGACGGGCCAGTTCTTCTTCCGTTTCGAATAATTTGATGCTATCACGTTCAAGTTGACCGACACGTTCTCTTTCTTCCACCAACAGCTTTTCGAGATCTTTGATCTTATTTTCATTTACAGTATTTATCACCTAACCACAAACGTACTTGTTTAGTATAATAATAAATCAATTTAAACAGACATTAACTAACACAAAGTGCATTAAGGTATACAATATCAATTTTCTATCGATGAAGTTGGTTTAGGCGAGAGTGCAATAAAATACAAAATATAATTTTTGTTGTATGCTTCAACAAGTGTAAGACATATTATTTGATTTTGCAGAATAACGATATACAATCGAATCAAAAATACACAAATTTAACACAGTATGATAAACAAAATATGAAATAAATAGATAATAAATAAATAAATAGAGTAACAAATAAATAAATAAAAAGGAATTACATTGATTCTTAAATTTGTCGTACGATGACTTAATTATTTACTACGTATTAATAATTGATTCATACGTAAAGCACAAATTTGGCGTGAAAAAAAGCAATACTGAAAATAGCAATTATGTTCATAGTGCATCGTAAAGCGTGTTAATCCCACACCTTTCTAACGGATTGTACGTAACGATTAGATAAAAATCTATTCATTATACGATACAAATTTAACTTCTTCAATCTATAATCCTTTCTTTTATATTTTTCTTTTATATGCCCTAAGTAATTTACATACGAGCATCAAAATAGTGCTAGTATAATTTCAACTCTAATATTTAATGTCGACGAAGATTGAGAATTAATTAGTTGGGGAAAGCATCGAAGAGATACCGCGACATCACATATCATTTTGACAAACTTGTGATGAAATGCTAAACGACATGACTACAGTGATGGTAAGAGAAGCAGTGCAGAAAAACAGCATCATCAACCCCTCCTCTATCCCAAATGGCTGCCATCGGATACTCACACATTGCTCACTTCTTTCTTTCTGAAAATAAACGATAAGTTTTTTACGTTAACCCATAGCCTAGAAACAAGCTTTTGTCATATACCATACGAAATCTTTCATTTTTGGTAAATTATCTTTTTAAACTTAAATAACTTTCCAAACTTTTAATTATCGCTTACGAATGATTTGAGGCGGGGGGATTTTAACACTTTATCATTTTGAATTGAGTTACATACGTATATACTATGTATATACCAGCTTTGCCCATCACCATTTTATGTACAAGCTCCTAATACTAGGAAAAGCATGTTAATCTAGTCCCTAATTTTAATGTTCTGTAGTTCTTTGAAATTTTGCCAAGCAATCGATGTATAGTTAAACATCTCAGAACAGAAGTAGAAATTTGGCAAAACAAAGTGAAACAAGAAAAAATATAAAAACCATGAACATGTTTTTCTATTCCACCTCGTGTTTTGTCGTTCGTTTAAGCTATATCTAAAATTCTTCCTATAAATGTCCACACTTACCTTACGATATATCTCGTATTAAATTAATATATTTTAATATATATCGTTTTATGTCTGGAATAAAAACCGTATACAGTTAAGATGTGTACCTGAATATCATCCTTGTTAACCGATTCTTCCTCGAAACGAAACAGGAGATCTTCACACTTCCTCTTCTCTTCCTCCAATTGTAAAGCAAGTGCATTTTTCTCTTCGAGTAATTTTGAAAACGCAACCTCCGCGTCAGTAACGGTTTTTTGCATTTTCTCGCGATACTAAAATTGAAATGACACTTTTCAATATCATAATATTAAACGATCAAATAAACTACGCATGATAATACTACAACCTGCTCATATTCTTTTACTACTGAAATAAGCGACTGTTCTGCCTGATCTGCTTGATTTGCGGCTTTCGTAATTCGTTCACGTTCTAAATCTCGTTCTTTCCGCAGAATCTCGATTTCCTGTTGTTTCTCCTTTAACGTTTCCTAAAAATGGTGGAGATATGTATAAAAAAAGAAAATTGCAAATGTCATTTAAATATTTATTAGGAATGCTCTATTGAAAGGATTTCTCAATGCAGCATTACAATACATATTTAATCAAGAAATTCGTATCATAATCGCGCGAGTTTATATCATAATAACACTTTCTATGTTGATCATAACAAAAGCAAATATTTAATTATTGCCATCAAAACTGTGTGTCTATTTACTTATGCAAAGACCATGTTTATTCTATTCATAGTGCGCTCTTTATCCTGGCAGATTTTTATCACCATTCTTACGTTACTCGAGAACCGGTTTTTGATGAATGCGTGAAAAGCAAACTAAGTTTGCACGATAAAAATGCAAACCGCATAGCGTTACACGGATACAGAATTTGCAACTTAAATATACATAATTATCGCTACATACAACAACGAGGACATTGTGTCGCTAACGATAAATACACATCGAATACTTTATTCTCAACACGAATCTCAAAAACGTGTAAACCGAGCAGGTTGAATTATTTATTACACACTCGATTTGATGACGTTTAATTAAATAAATACGAGTCGCATCACAAATGGCAACGAAATAAATGATTGAAAATAAATTTCACAATACTGGTAACTTAGAATGCTTTCGTTCAGTTTAAACAAATAAAGTAAAAAGAAAAAAAAAATTGATTTACTAAAGAAGTATATACTCATCCAGGTGGGAATGAGATTTTTAAGGAGATTAAGAGGAATGGACGGATGATTTTATTAACATCACATACAAGTATCAAAATACTTTTGTAAGCTACTTATTATGTACTATACAACTAATGGTAACGCACTATAATATTCTAAATTCTAAATGAATCAACATGGCAAATCTTAACTTTCAAATCATACCGATTATATCTGAAATTATGCAAATACATAGTCACAATACGTTTGTTAATGTATTTCTATTGTGTGGAGTGTATGAAGGATATCATCAATTATACTTCTAATTAAAGAGAGTATCGATAAATAACCGAAATAAATGTTAGATCATAATCTCACCTGCAGGGTGATTCGTGCAGGTGTTGAGGTGCGAAAACCAGGCCGCTGGAATTATAGATGCAACAAAAAACAAAAATATATCATGCAACAGCCATACATTTAATCCGCTCAACTCCTACCTCTTATTTACTTCCTCTTCCAATAAATAAATATATATATCATTTTTCTCTCGATAAAAAAAATATATAAAGACTCTGTGAAAAGAATACTGTACGAATATATGACTTTTTTTTAAGCGTTCTATAAAGTTAAATACGCCCAAAGATTAGGAATATTGGACATCTCTTTGGATCGTAAATTAGGTTCGACTTAAACTAATCTCTAACAATCGACAATGTTATTAACAAAAACAACAGAAACGATAACAAATGTAACACACACACACACACACACATACAGATATATATATATATATGTGTGTGTGTGTGTGTATGTGTGTCTATATCAATCTAACAACGTCACTATAGGACTAACAAGCTAACAACTCGCAGTTTCACTCGCAAACGCGTTTCAAAGCAGGTTTAAAGGAGGTGATGCTTTATTCGTACAAACTAGCAGAAACGCGTTCATTGTACTCCTTGGAATAATCAGAGAATTATTTATTCTACAAGAAAGCGTATCTAATACTTTGAATCTTAAGGTACAAATCTAGTACCAAAGCAAATACACGTTTTCCAAAATTTTAAGGCCATTGCCACCATCTGTTCGAGTTTCTTTTTTTTTTATCTTTGCAGGATCAATCAAAGTAAAATTTTATTCCTCTCTTGTTTTTTTTCTTTTCCTTTTTTTTTTTTTGTTTGCAAAGATTCAAAATTTTAGAAATACATAGAATATATAACAAAACAAATATAGTACTGACAATTTCAATTACATATAATTACAAAATGGTGCATGATCTCAAATTTTTGAACATTAACGCGTTCGTAATACATAGACTGCGGACATTCATACATTCATTCAAATTTTATTAAGAAATGGAAGCTAAGCGAAAGTTTGTACTCTAGATATCGTATACGCACATTCTGCGCATTTACGCGTTTTCAAATTTCTCACAAATGTATGAAAATCCGCGATCATCGTTCCAAATGAGAAATCTATTCTTTTAATCCCCTGATTGTTCGAGCGGAGTGGCAAATAAATTTGACAGTCAGAAATCTGCGTTCTGCAGAGAAGATACAAGCTGCAGGCGATCCTCCTCACTCTGGCACCGTGAATCTTACCCTCGCGGCGCTGACACCAGCCTTGGTGGCTGTGCTCGCGGTGCTGATGATGCTCGACATCGAGAGCAATGACTCTCTGGAACCGGTCTTCCTCAGGGACGTGTTCAGGGCGGCGCCAGTTGGCTTATGCACTATGCACGATGACCTTTTGCTGGACGGCGACCGGCTGACCTTGTGCGCGGGTGCGAAGAGACCGTATTTAGGTCGACACTCGAAGTACCTGAATGAATGCTAAACTGATTAGCAAAGCAGAGGCAGAAAGCAGGAGCTAATTAATTTTTTTTGTATTCTTTTTCTTAAACTTTATCCACTTTCTAAGTAACACAGAGATTTCTCTGTTGACGCGTGATTCATTTTGTTATATAATTAACGAAACTAATGGAAATTTAGTCTGATCTTTTTTCTGATCGTTTTTCAAGTGTAAAAGAGAATACTGGTAATAAATGTCAAGGCTGTCGTCGTTATCCGTTTACATTTGTATGCAATCGAAGTTATAAATACAGCCATTGGCGTGATCGAATCGAGTTAATTAATTCGAAGTTGCAGAATCTAGGGAGAAGCTTGATCGAACAAAACGCTACTCCCACGCTGCGAATACCTGTGCCCTAGTATGATCTGAATTAGACATTTCTACAGCTCAAAATCTATATCGTTCCTCCGCTTTATGTATCATAGATTAGACTTGCAGAGGTATTAAAAAAATATATTTCGTTGACAAGATTTATCAAAAAATAAAAGAATTCAACAAAGACAAAATCTAAAAACAAAAGAAAGATAATAAAAAGTCCATGAGAATCTAAGAAGATAATAGCACCAAAGTAATAGAATAATTTGTCCAATTTTCTTGGACAAACACGTTGTAAGTTAACAAGGGAATCGCGAGAAATGCGTAAATGTTAAATAACAAAATGAATCAGACAGATAAGAATAAAAATGTAAGGACTGATACATATCTCTCCAGGGCATAAAAAATTGTTAAAATGGGGAAAAATCCATCACGCATTGATTAGGGAAGCGATGTTGGGCGAGTGAAATTTTTGCTCCAGACTATAAATTTCGAATATCGATGCAGACCTCTTGTCGTTGACGGAACCATCGTTCTTTCCAATCGGCTCATCTAGTTCCACACCGCACCATTCGCCAAGTGCAAACTCTGTGATACCGATGTACCTGAGGACACCGGTTTTGCTGCCTTGACTGGACGATACTATTACCCTGTCACCTATCCTGAGATCCCTCTGCGACACCGTGGACGATAGACTCGTCGTTGATGCGTCTGCGTGACGAGTTACAATACGTTTCTTATAATAGATGAATTTTTTAGAGCAGAGGAATGCATGCATGAAACATTAAGATAAGATTACGTAAAACCACTTTGTCACTCAATTATCAGTCCTTGTCAGTATCTTTGTTTAAAATACTGGTAATTGGAATTAACCCTCAACTACAGTTAGAAACGAGATTCCTAACGAGTGTAAGATTCATATAGTTATGCTATCACGAATATTTTGAACGTAAGATGTTTTTAAAAAGATATAGAATAAATATGTGAATGTTAAAATATTTCTAATATTAGTAGTAATAATGATGAAATAAGGAACGCAAATGAAAAAGAAACTCGTTAATAGTTTTACAGACAATTTAATTAAAATCTGTAAACATTGAGAATTTGATAGCGAGGAATTTTTTAAAGAAATAATATATGTGTAAGGATCGTTTAAATGTAAATCTTAGTTGAGGATTGATCCAAAAATGCACTGTTTCTACGTTTACAATTTTTACAATTTAATCGACGATAAGAAAGTGAGGAAGCGGTATCCAAATTTATTTATTAAACAGACAAAACTCGTTGCGTGGAGAATTAATTACATAAATAATCGGACATCGAAAAACCTAGACTACGCTACGATGCATAATGGAAGAGACAGTAGTACGTCGTTCTATTTGGAGAGATTTAAAATTTTAAGTGTTTAGGTGATAACGCTACGGAACAGGGAATATTATACAGCATGCTGTGTATTAGACACAATAATAAAACAGTCTACATGGTGCAACTTTAAGCTTTACAGCGTGCGACTGGACGTTCACTCAGAAAAGCATAAATAATTTAACAGAGAATTTTGCAGAGACCATTTCCTTACCTAAACGATCCTGAAATAATCAACGATTGTCAAATAATAGGTTGTTGCATAAATTCTGTCTGATTCTTGATTTACATAAATAGGCCGCAGTCAATGTTATAATAAATATGACAATTCCATACATATACACTGTCTATCATAAATATTAGAACACCCACTCGTTACATTTGTTGAAAAATTTTAACCGATATATATCATCCGGTTTAGAATTTTGCATTACAAGGAATACGTGATATCAATGAAATAACAGACTTATAATAAAGTAACTGGAAAATAAAAGCAATAAAGAGCGTTCAATTAGTATGATGACAAATCTGATACCAAGAAATTTCCATTATTTTCAACCATGGAAACTAATAAACAATTTTGAGCTCGTTAAAATGCAACATACAATAAATTCGTTAACGATAAATTCAATGATCTTTATAAAAGATGCATCACTAAAGATCCACGTAGATCAATTTTGTACATCGGATTTCTGCAAGATCTACTCTGGCAGATATGACTTATGCAGCAACCTAACACAAATTATACTGTACAATTTACACGATACTCTATAATGTACATCTTAAACCTACAAAATTCTCGAACAGCAAACGAACAACTCGTTTCTATTCTACGATTCTACCGAGAGGACACACCCGAAAGAGGAAAAAGAAAAGAAACAAATTCTTTCAGATTCTTCTTGTACGGCTCTCGTTCCAAGCGTTCTTAAACAGAAAGTTCAAGCACACTACGGACGAGGAGAATATCTCTTGCAGCGTTCCTTACTTAGAGACGGAGACATGGACTTGCTGAGGCTTCCTTTCGCGCTGTCACTTGGCGACGTAGGTGTCTTTTGTATCGGTGATGTTGCAGTGATGATATCGGTCAACGGTGCTCTGGTCAGTCTGGTCAATCGAGAGAATATTCCTCGCTTTGGTTCGCATTGGAAGTACCGACTGCCAGCCACGGATCCATCGTTCTTGCCTGAAGCGTCCACTCGTTCGTTAATTTTCGTCGAAGATGATTTCCTCTTCGAGGATGACGATTAGAGCTTACCAATAGGTTCGTCCAGTACCACTCCAGCCCAATCTCCAGGGGCAAATTGAGTTTCGCCGATATAAGCAATGGAGCCTGGTTTCGTGCCACCGACCCATACTCGATCTCCTATTATGAAGCTGTCCGTGTCCTCCGTCAGAACTACGCTGTTATCTAATCAGGGTGGAATTACATATAAGCGTGTTTAATCGCGCTGCTGGGTTGCTTTGCTTTGTTAGAGATTTTTGTTCGAGCGTATTTTCTTTTCTCTTTTAATTTGTTATTTCAGGGAGGAAAATAGGTTCGTCGAGTGGATTCTCTAAATCGAACCTTTTCTTCTGCTATAATTTTTCTCGATTCGATATTTTAGGAACGCAGTTTTTCGTTCAAGTCCTTTCTTTTCGATTTATTTTAGAAAGGAAGATAAACTCGTTAAATACGAGTTCCCTTCTTTATTCTTACTTTATTTAGGGGAAGAAGGTAAACTCGTTGAATGGAATTTTTGATCCGAAATTTTCCTTTTTTTTTTTTTTTTTTTTTTAATAAACTTACTTCATTATTTTACAGGGGAAGATAAACTCGTTGAATGGAGTTTTTAATTCGAGCGCTTCTTTTTTCCCGTTCTTTTTAATAATGTTGGCAAAGATTCTTGTCGGTGAAATATTCCTCTTTCTTTTAATTTTTACGTCAGTATCGGCTATAGAGTTCGTTCATTAGGCATCAGGCATACACGCAACAAAAGCTACACAGATTCACAGGAAAAACGATGTAATTGTATGTAATCGTTATCGCGGACCGATGTGAGAATAATCGCTCATTTTCGGAAAGATTAGTCAGGTCTAAAAGAATCTGAGGTCACGGGTGTGTTGATTTAAGTACTACGAGAATCACAGTTTCTGGACGAATGCCAAGATAACAGAAATTCTATCGCAATCGATGCAAGAATGAAGTCGTACGAAATTCACTACACTTTTTGCACTGCGGTGCACTCAATTATTTCTTATTATATTCTTCGTATTAAATACTTCAATAAATATCATAATTTGTTGATAGGGAAATGCGATTGAATAAAAAGTGATCGAAGAACATGGCAGGGTTAATATCTTATCATGTAAATCTCTAAAAATTTAACGATTATTTTTTACATTCACTGTAGCAAAAATATAAAAAACTAAAAGAAAAAAAAAAACAGAAAAGAAACAAAGCACCTACCTGATCCTCTGCGCAGGCCAGCCTCGCTTAATCGACGGCCGTGCGTTTCCCAGAGATGATCCATCTGGTCTGTGGTCATGCAAAACAACGCAGAACAATGCAAATCAAACGAAACAAAAAGCATGCTTTCACGGGACAAACAAGCTTCGTTTATCTTCATTTGGTCTTCAACTCCGTTGAAGAGTTGAACGCCACGAAAAAAAAAAGGAAAAAAAAATTATAATACTAAAGTGGATATAGTGGACGTCACATTGCGTAGTGGAAGATCAAGATTCGTATCATGCGTTACGCATGATAACACAAATCGTAATACGTTTTTTTTTTTTAATTGCACTTTGCTGATACGTAAGACAGGAAGTTCATTTCCTATGGGCCAAGTTATTAAGCGTAAAGTTATGTAAAACAGGGATCAACGAGGCGTGTTCAAGTACAAATCGATCGATGATGATGCTGTAAAATTTTGTATTTAAGAGTTTAATGAATGTGCAAGTAAATAGATTTCAAGTTGATATTTAGATATAATAAAAATATAGTTTGAAATAATTGGAAACATGTATCTGTGTATTTGAATTTCAGTAATCGAATATTTAGTAAATATTGAATAAATTAATCAACAGGAAAGTTGTTAACAAATTTTAATTACGTACAATTTGGATATATCGAGTACTCGAATATTATCCTTTCGCTATTCAATCGTATATCGTAGGTTCCTGCAGTATTTCTACTTTTCTATTTTAACTTCGTTTTGATACTTAAGAA
Organism: Bombus difficillimus; assembly: GCA_014737525.1. Classification (NCBI taxonomy): domain Eukaryota; kingdom Metazoa; phylum Arthropoda; class Insecta; order Hymenoptera; family Apidae; genus Bombus; species Bombus difficillimus. The sequence goes on from JACXIT010000099.1 coordinate 2,171,385, forward strand.
TTTTTCAAATATTCTCCTTCGTTCATTTTTTGGGCAATTTCATTCTATTTATTTCAATATAAGTTATTTAATCATTGGAAGAAGATGGAATGAAAAGAGAAATATGTATCGTAGCTGTCTCGACAATAATTTAATTACAACGTAAGTCGAGCGTGTTATCTCGTAGCTCGCGATCTCTTCTAGTAAAAAACTAGAGGAAAATGTCGCGATTCGCGATTTAATTAACTATTCATGAGCGATCTGTGGGCGAGCCGGTGGTAGTAGGTCGGTCGCGTGGGTAGAAGCCTCTGTTCTACGAGATCGATTCGCGATTAGAGCGAAACTATCGAACATAGGATCATGCATGCACGATACGGTTAAAGATAATTTTCCGTATGACATTTTTCGGACATAATACTTACGATGTACGAAGATTGTACGATCTTCTGTATGATAAGAAAAATGAATATAAATAGGATGAATTTTAGAATTAGGAAAATGAATAAATAAATAGTAAAAGAAGCTAAAAGAAACGATAAAGTAAGATTTCTAGAAATCCTTTTCAAATTTCTCCATTGCAATAAATTTGTGAAAAATATAGAATGTAAAATAATATAAATATAAAATAATATAAATAATTCATATTCAATAGTAAAGGAAACCTATATAGCGATAATTGTTACGATATTATATTGCAAGATAATTAAAATTATTGCGTTGCAATAGTAACTAACCGATTTGTAACAATATTATAAGATAATCGTATAAGATATATCGTAAGATAATTAGAATTACTATATTACAATGATAACTAACCCAAGATGAATACCAAGCCCAAACTACTGAAGTATAAATCGGCTAAATAATTTAAAAATCGACCATAAAAGATTACGACGCAGTTCTACTTTCCAAATACATGCTATATAAAGATCGATGCATCATTATCTAACGCTTCGAATCGTCACACGTGAGTCATTCAGAAAAAGAAGTACAGAGAAGAAACCATGCAAGTCCGATGACCAATTAAGTTCAGGTAAATCCTACATATAATGAAATGGCTATATAAAGCAGTAGTCTTATTTTAATTTACTTCTAGCGACAAATATAGTAGACAAGATGCTACCAAAATAAACTTTGTATAGTATCAAGCACTTTGACCGGCTGACACGTGCTATGCTTTGTGATTAGATCCGTACAAATAGTCATACGATCCAAGATACTTCGGTTCCGCACGGATGTAAGTAGACGATCCATATGTAAACAAGGTTAATAGTAGTACCGATTCGATTACTATTAAGGTCAGGTGGCAATTTGTTTCTGCAATCTAATCTAACGAACATCCCGCGTAACGCGATCTTCACAATCTTTGTGACCGATTCGATTTTCAATCACGCTCAACGAGTTACTCGCTGATGCATCTAATTTTTCTTCCGTACATACTCTGTTGAATAATATTGAACGGTGTATTCGTTGTAGAGTTTGAAGCTGCGGTTGGAAGCTTCGAAAAAGTTGCATTTTTCTGGAAATTTGAATTTTAGATCATGATTGATTTGTTAGGGACGAATTCTAATGAAAATTGTGAAAGGTAGTAAAAAAGTTTTTCGATATTTTCAGAAGTTTAAATATCGTGAAAATGAAATCTATACGCTACGGTTCCTGTTTAAAAAACTCTGTGCTAGATATTCTAGAAACTCCACTTTTAGATATCTTGGAAATGAATTCTAATGGAAATTGGGAATTCATATAAACAGATTTTTTTGTAATTTGACAAGTTTAAATATTATGAAAATGCAACGTAAAATTTGTAGCTCCTATTTAAAAGAATAGATAATAATGTATACAGTTGAAAATCCTTCTAACATTATTATGGGAGATTATAGAATAGACAATTTTTATGCAAACCCTTCTATCTTATGTATAAAACGCAAATGCTTTGCATTTAAAGGAAAGAAACTTAGTCCCAACCCAATAAGGTGTACCTAAACTTTAAGTATAATGAAATTATTTAAGAGAGTATTGATAATGCATGCAAGAAATAATATTCTTCGTCCGATTAATGAGTGATGTGTAGCCATTAAAGGAGATAATGAATGAGATTCACCGTGTTATGTTACTGGCGCCAACAAGCTGGTGGATGAAATTCGTGAATTGATCTGAAAACCGGTTGCCACTGCCGGTGTGAATATCAAAGAGGTCTAAAACAAGTAATATCCTCGGTCTCGTCCACCATATTTAGTCGATGGTGCCACACGGTATTATTGAACATCATGAAACCGTGATTACGTCAGAACGAAAGATTGTCACTTTAAAAAACTAAGCATGACCTATGAAGGAATGCTAATGGGATCTGGAGAAAAAAAAACACGTGTAAACATTTGTATGACGTGTTTGCAACGTTGATATCACGCATGCGATAACTAGTCGACCAAAGAATTTTATGAATATCGATCACCGTGAACCACGAGTAGAAAGAAACATTAGGTATCAGACACAGGTAACGATCTGAATGATCTACATTGAAGATAATTAATAGCAATGGGGATGAATTCTTGATGTGATCATACATGAAACATCAACTGTTAACCTTTGCCATACTAATATCTGCGATAAATTGTGAGAGAATGAGCGGATGATAAAAGATAACTTGAGGTCTTAACTGGCGGCCTTTCGATCGTTAAAGGGTTAATACATAGAAAACACCGATTTTTCTCCTATTCAAATTAATAAGGCTACTTTCAGTTCTTTAGGTTTCCGATAAAGGGGAATCATCCATATTACGACATTCTCGGTTTTTTAAATTCTAACAATAGAACATTCCAAATTTGTTCAAACCTTGAATGAACTATCCTCTATCTCAATCGCCATACGTTATTATCATGCTCTCTTAGGTAACTCCGATAAAAATATACAATTCGAAGGACATCGAAGTGCGCTCAATCTTGTTTTCCTCCTCCTTTATTAACAAAGAATCTCTTTAATGATGAATATCAGATACCAGGAAATCAGATGCACGTCTACGTTTCGATGCCAATTTGCAAATTCGCATTGTTACCTTGAGCTTTTCTATCGCGTTGCGAAACCCGAGCCGAAGCGGCGCTACGCGCACGACCGATCATAGCCGCAAGGTGGACGCCGTGAAAATCCCTGCCCGAAATGGAAAGCGTGGCGAGCACGTGGGAGGAAAGACGAAACGTACGGTTGGAAATTGAGCGTACAATAAACACACGCGGATTGCATAACGCAATGTGCGTCATGCGACGATGATTGCACCGACTGCACGCGTTGCAAGTCCCTTCCTAGCTGCGGCACAACCGAGCCACTGGATGAACCAATAAGGCAAGATAGATGCCCTCGATGCGAGACCAGGCGCTTTTGTACGAGGCTAGAGTCTCTTTCCGCTCCGCCCGCTCGTGAATAATCGAACAGACTATCTGAATCTTGCCGCTTGCGCGACTATTCTAGAACAACATCAAGGTTTAGTCTTTGTAGGGGTTGTAAAGGTGGTGATGATGTTTGAGCTGAAGCGATACTCGGAGAAGCCAAGGGATGACGAGGATTCTTGAGGAAATCACTTGATAATATAGAGCTTAATCCGAGAGCCCTAAAGCAGATTTGTATGTATATAATGATTTATGCGATGCACTTCTGTGAAATAAGAGATGTGTATGATATTTGGTAATTTAGTTGAGGATTCAAACATGTATGTTATTTAATAGTTTAAATGAGAATTTAAGGCTGAGACATTTGGTGATTTAAAATGGAGAATACTCACAGAAATAAAGATTTTGCATTTCAATATAGTTAATTTAATTGACTGATATAAACGTTACTTTAAAATAACTGAGAATAGATCCATAAAGTAGAATAAGAATATGTCTGAAATATTCTCTACAACTTTAAAAAACAAATAGAGTTTCTGAAATGAATGGAGAACAGCGAATAAAGGCTTAATTAAAATCAACCCCAACAAATCCTGACAGAGAATCTCATAAAAATGTCCATTAAAAATTTAAAGAAAAAGTCTATCAAACACGACCGTATTAATTGAAAAAAAAGAAACAAATTAATTAATGATCTATCGTTTAATTAGTAACATTAAAATCAAGTAGAATTCACTTTACCGTTCCAACTGATCTCTTCGATGAAACAAAGTGCTCACGGTACTCGATAACGATCTTAGTGTTTGTTAGTGAGAAATCAGTATATTTACCAGATCGCTCGGACGAGATGTGTTGCGTTGAGAGGTGGAAGAACGACTCGCGAGAAGTTCGAGAAGTCGGGCTTGTAAAAGCATTCGTTCACGCACGTCTCAGGGTCTCGTGGGCGTACTCGTTTATGCGGCGTGGGGAATTAACGGAGCCCTTTATTTGTATCGTTTCCTCGACTAATATACACGTGTGCTGAGTACGAATCACGTTCGACGATTCGTTATTCACATTAATTCAAGTCGATTTTATAATTATCGCCATTATAGACTATAAATACAAATGTTTACATCGACTTTTCTACTTGCTCTACTTATAAAGAACATTATGAACATAAAATAAGAGAATAAACAATATTTGTATTCTAAATGATACAACAAGTCATATAATATTATGATTATGAAAAGTTCAAGGAGATTTGTACGATTAGATACTATCTCCATATTATGTTATCAAGTGAATTTCTATAACCTGTTCATACATTATGTATACAATTAAAATATGATGCTTCTTGAAATATTTAAAAATTTTCTTCAAATTAAGTAATGTTTTACATGTAAAAGACAAGATATATTGGACACTTAAGCTAATAAAATATTGGATAAAATCATATAATCTTTCCAAAACATGCGTATACAGTGTGATATAATAAATAAATTTGCAGAAGACTCACTCATTGATGGTCTTGGAGGTGATGGCGGAACAGCTGGTCTTGGTGGTAAATTGCTACATGGTCGGCCAATTTTTGAGGGTGGTCTTATTCCTGATGGTTTTGGATCGGTCATCTTTTATGTATACACTCACTGTTATATAACACTGAAACATGCAAATGAAGGGTTAATAAAATTGAAGGAAAAGTATAACATATATAAAAAGATAAAAATTCTAAAATATACATATACATTGCTATATTTTAATAGAATATTAGTAGAGTAACAGTAGTACATAAATATTATGGTATACAAAATATCAATGGTAAAATTTTTTACGAATTACAGAATTCAATACTATATATAACAGAATAATTTTAGTTATAAATATGAAAATAATTTTAAATCGACATAATTGCCTTTCAATTCTTTATTTATATTTAGTTTTACATTGATTTTCCGAAAGAAAATACATTCGTATCGCATTCAAAATTCAAAAATCATAATCGAAAAGTCATTAAAGTACGTTGAAGTCGAAATCAAAAACTTGAATTGCGCACGCACTTAAGTAAAATACGTAATAATTATGACAAATGCTTGACACTTGTTAAAAAGCATAAAAATACGATCTATTATCTTAACATGTAAAAATAAAACATGTTAAAATATGAATTTCATTTGAAAACGGATATTATGACGTTAAAAAAATGTCAAACGGAAAGTTAACCTCATTGAGATGAAAGTTCATTGCTTAAGAAGAAAAGAAGAACAGACATCATACCTTATTTAAATATGACGTGATGTTTTTGGGCACAATCAATTAACATATTTTACAAGCAACAATTAAAACATCACTATGTTCACGAACAAGCACCGCGAAATATTCGCACAAATTCACACGACGGTCAACGGAAAAGTGACAATTACTGGCGCCAGAAGCGCTGTCACGGTCTGCTGGCGAATTAATCTGCAACTTTCTGTCAATATTCCTTGTATTTAAATGTAATTGTTTTTATCGATAAATCTCTCTCGTACACTGTCCGATCTTTTTTACATAATTAACATATATTTTATAACCTTTCTTATAAATGTTTTTTACGATTGATTATCACTTTTATTTACTACCTTTTTATATTTGCAAGCAACAACGTTTTCAAGTTTCATTACTGTATTATTACTGTTTGCGTTTTTCATAGAGCAATGAAGAAATAAATTCAATATATTTTTATATTAAATAAAGATTTGAATATTAATTTAAAGCTTTCGATATAATAACCAAATTTTTGTAAAATTAATATGACAAAATGTCTCAAATATTTAAATAAATTTCTTTGATTTTATCAAACGTCAAACTTCAATTGGTCATTGAAGAGTCACGTTTCGCGGTACAATCACATAAACAGGTTAGAGACACTTTCGCTGATTCTTAGAAATCAGTTTTGAGGTTAGGTTAACATAACCTAAAACATAAAAAATGACGGTTGAATTATCAGCAGTACCACTTGTTTCTTTATCCGTCCAAAGTAAATGTGTTATTTCGTCATTATTAAATCCTCTGAAAATTTTGCCTTCTGAAAATGGATTACCAAGGTAATTCAGATTTTGTTAATCTGATAAACTCTTTTTCCAAGTTTCAGTTTCTCTGTGTTAACTCTTAATAGTTAACAATTTTTATCAATTTCTCAGAGATTGGAGAGGCCTCGCGCACGTTTGCAAATTAGGTGGAGAAATAATACCACTATTGACGTCGCATCCAGATCCAACGACATATATTTTAACAGCTTGGCAACAGCAAAAAAAAGATATTACGCTGAAGGATTTACAGACTGTGTTGGAAGAAATTGAACGATGGGATATCTTGGACGATACGTCAAAACTTTTTGGTTTGTACTAATTATAATATGTAATTATATTTTGTTACATATGCATTTGGCTTTAAACCTAAATTTCTTTCCTTCCTATTATATTAATATTACAGAGAAAGATGGTGAAAAATACCTAGAACAATTGCAAAGGTCTCGGACATCGGCTGAAGTAATATCAAATGACATTGATGAAAGAGTTCTTACTGTAGGCGAGTAATATAAAATATAATGTGATATAGTTAAGTAAAGTAATCAAAAGTTACTAGATAAATATATTATTTTTTAACAGATGATATTCATAGACTAAGACAAGGATTAGAAAATCAATATTATGATGCTTTCTTATTGTATGCTGATGAAGATGTTAATTGGGCCACTGAAATGTTGGAAAAATTGGAAAATAAATATAACTTGAAGGTAAAGAGATAAAACTAATATTGTGTATGAAAAAATAACAAAATATAAATAAAATGTCTTTCAGCTTTGTGTAAAAGATCGTGATTTAATTGCTGGAGTTACATTCGAACATGAAGCCGTAATGACTTTGATATCAGAACGCTGTAATAGACTAATTGTTCTAATATCAAACAATTTTTTAAAAAGCCCAGCAAACAAATTCTTTTTGAGCTATGCTCAAGCATTAGGCATTGGTAAGTTTTGATATCAATTCATTAAATAATGTAGATTGTATGATTTGAATCTCATATTATACTATTTATTCTAATCAGACAAACGACAAAGGAAAGTTATACCATGTTTGTATGAAAAATGCAAATTGCCACCACAGCTACAATATATGTTTGTATTAGATTATAACAGAGTGGGTTTGTATGACTTCTGGGGAAAATTAAGAGACTCTGTACAAGTTGTAAATAAAGTAGAAGATACCAACATTGTTCCTGTGAAAGATTTCAGCAACTTTGATGCGAATAATGAAAGTAAGAAAGATAAGGAAAGTACAAAAGAATCTTTTGAAGTACAAAGACCTCGCCTACAAAATAATAAAGAAATGCTTAATATAAAAGAGAATCCAAACATTCCTGAATTTGACAGTGTTCATAAATTGAAAGATAATGATAATTCGAAAGATAATTTTTTACAATGGACAAAAAAGAATTTTTTACAGTGGTCCAAAAAAGAAAATAATAGAAAGGAGTATGTACCAATCTCAGAGACTGTTAGTTTACCATCTATCGGAGATCTGGATACATTGAGTACATCAACAGTGTTAATAGAGAAAAAGAATAAAATAAGATTTATAAATAAATATGTAAAAAAGGTCCAGTTAAAAAAGATACTTGTTAAATCATAAAAGAACATCTTATTAATGTATTTCTGTTTAATATGTGAAAAACAAAATATATGTAATTATATTTAATAATAATGAAGTATATAGTTGTTAAGTCTTTAATAAAATGTTATTTTTTAACAAAAATTGAATATTTTATTATATTTATATATCGATTTGTCTTAACGTATATTTATGTATGTATGTATAGATATAGATACTATACTATCAGAGTACCTGTTGCATATACACGTGCTTGAAAACAACTATCTTTTGCCTGCATGTGGAACTCCGTATCTAAGTAGGTATGTTGCTGTGTTCATGTTATTATTAACACATAAATTAGTCACATAAAAATATGCTTACATTGTTTTAATCGAATCTTTGTTCTGTGGTAACCGTGATAGAAAGTTAGAAATAGATTGGATTGGTTTACTACTATTGGTTTACTACTACAGTAGTCATCTAACCATAAATGTTCGCTGTCTCAAGTAATAGAATTCCCGCCAAGATTTTCACATTTTGGCGCCATTAAGTAAAATTGTTTTTAATTGTGTTTTTATGTTTTTTTATGACTTAACTTTTCATTTAAGTAAAGTGCGAACAGTCTAATAATATAGTAAAAAGTATTTAAAACATACGTACATCATAATTTAAGTGAAGTCAAATATTAAAAATGGTACGCCGAAAAGCTGACGCAAGGTTAGTCACAGATATATTGTGTAATTAATATTAGAAACTTCATACAGTGAAATATATTAGATAATGGCGATTTTTAATGAAACCTGCACATCTGAAACCGTTTATGATAGTCTGTATGGATTTAATTGTCGAAAAAATTATTATAAAAAAAGTCCCTAAATTGTTTCATTTGAACCTGTCATTTTCAAATGCATGAGATTCACGTGATATATACATTACTATAAGCAATATTTTTATGTGAAATATTAATACTTTATGTTAAAATTACGTCATTATAAAATTTAATGTTATCGTTTTAGATCAATTGACAGTTCGCGAACAGCACGCAGTGATAAATCTAGGGTAAGAATATTTTGAGAAAAACAGTTTCTAATCACAGCATAGCTTTATAAATTTAATGTTAATAAAAAATCTTTCTAAATAAATAAATAAGTATAGAACGTTATTATTAATTATTACATACTTTTCTTAGACTGACGTTTTAGTGGACAGACGTAAAGTTCGGAAGACACACATTTTGAAAGAAATTCGATATTTCAGAAAAAGTGTAAAATTGCTTATACCAAAACTATCTTTTGCTCGTGTAGTTAAAGAAATTATGGTAGATTTATTTCCTAGAAGTGATGTAAGCAGGTAAAGTTTATTTATTAATAATATAATATACTACATATTATAAATATATATATATATATTTAAAATAATATATAAATATTTGAATTTTGAAAGTAAATCAAAGATCTTATACTATAAATTTTATAATTTGTACATAGGGTACAACCATCTGCACTTGAAGCACTGCAAGAAGCTGTTGAAGCATATCTAGTTCAATTCTTTGAAGATTGTGTATTATTGTCACAGCATGGAAAGCGCGTGACTCTTCAAATTCAAGATATGATTTTAATGAGACGACTCAGAGGAAGAGATGATATTATAAATAAATGAAGTAATTTTGCTATTAGGCTTGATAATTTTATTGTATATTTAGAATATATTTTGTATATTTGTATATTTAATAGTACCCGATATAAATATTTTAAATATTCTACTAATTTTATTAGGGATACGAATTGTTTCATGCTATGAAAGCTACGGCATTGTTTTTACCTTTTATGAATTATTTTATTGTATGCTTAATAATTTGCAAATATATCATTGGTTAATACTAATTAATAAAAAAGGAGAAATAGTATTGATTGTCATATATTATGATTGTATTAAAATTGGAATATTCTTGACAAATTCACTGTATTCTTATCTGGCATAGTATGTCTATGACACTAAGAATTGTGGAGTGTTTGATAACAAATTAAACTTGTAATGGTTTGTTCAATAAAATTTATTTTATGGGAAACAAACTTTTGATAAAATTCTTACGTTTACTTTACGAAACTTTGGTAAAATATACATTTCTTGATTCTTCGGTAGGATCTTAGAATAGTACATATCGAAGCTTCGTAAGGTTCACTTCGTACGGATTTTGTTCGAATTTTCTACGTATGTAACGTAACATCAGTTAAACGTGATACAGTAAAAACGGTTATTAAACAATAAAATATAGCGTAACCGGTTGTTACGATAAAATTTCTTTTATTATTTCGTACGGGTTAGCTGCCATCACTCGCAACATCTGTCGCAAATGGAACATTATATTACGATATCCTAAAAAAACCGACTAAAAAATAGTATTACAAATAACAATGCTACCTATCTACGCGTTTATAACATATGTATATCTATAATACAATTTGATAAGGAAATATAAAAGTCACCTGAAAATAAACAGGCTACTCTTTCGTGTTTCTGTATATCTGAGAGAAATCTCGCATGTCGTAATTCTGAATTTCTAAAAAGACACTTTGTAATAGGCACAACATTAATTACATTTTTATGTTGCCTGTCATTGTTCAGAAGCGAAGCTACGACAACTCGCAACTTTACTATGGCGATGCTTTATGACCATTTCTTTATTCGCTGTACATTTTTTAAGTATCGTGTACACTCATGGCTAGTAATAATCTGACTTTCGAAAGACTTTACATAATTTTTTTCTTCTTTTCCTTTTTTTCCTCGATCATCTTAAATATGTACATTCATTACACGATACATCATTGTGTGATACAAAATAGGGAAAGGAAATACTGTTTACCAAGGCGAGTCTGTACATCTCGAAAACAACTTCTAATATAGAATAGGAAAACAGTTTGAACGACGAGCGAATATATACGATATTTGGTTGCGAAACATCGCGTAGCTGGAATCACCAAGCTCGATCAACAATACGTTTATATACTACAATTAATCATCGTAAAATTAAATAACAAGTCTTTGTATCATCATAATCTGAGAAAAGTCATTTTCTCATAAAAGATCGCACTTTGTTCACGCATTTATCCATAAAGTTCTTTTTTCGTTTCGGCTCGGCTCCTGTTGGAAGCGAAAGCAACGAGCCCTGCTCCCGTGATTTAGACTTGTATTCGTTCGACGAAATGCTTCCGTCAGAGTCTAGCCCCGCACCACAGCTTTTCGCTTTGAGCAGTGTCGATTTATCGCTTCCCGTTACGACCAATCGTTCCTTCAATTCTGTGTTACTATCACAAGGATCAACGTTCTCTGAACTAGCCTGGGAGTCCTTCTCGTTTTCCATGCTCGAAGTCACAGACGACAACGCTGTATCTACGCTCACGAATCGATTCGGTTTCGGTGGTCGTGTTGGTAAATTTTGTTCCCCTTTGTCGTTGTTCTCCTCGAAACTGGACGATGTTTGTAACTCTTTTTGCTCTACAATATTAACCGATTCCGATTTTATTTCTGCAGCTGTTTTTAATCGCTGCCTAGGAATTGGTATTGGACTTTGATTTCCATTCAGCTTTGCTTTCCGATCATTAGACTTGTGAGAATGAAGATTAACAGTTGGCCCTCTATCTATATTGTTTTGTGCCCCTTCTGGTACAACTTGAAAAAGACTGTTTTCTACTTTAGTATCAGAAAGTCTGTCTAAAACCTCCAGGGATATTCTGGAGTCAATCTCGCTCTCGTTGCCTGGTTTCGATGATTCTCCAGTCTTCTTTTCTGGCACTATATCTTCATCTAACAAACCATCCAAGCTTCTGGACCTTGGTCTCGCCTGTGCTTCTGGCTCTCTAACAGGAGAAACCGATTTCTTCTCATCTTGATCTAACAGTTCCAGCGAACGAGATCTGGTGGACGGAGAAGGGGGATGTCGTGGAGGTCTTCGTGGCACTGGACTTCCTCCAGGCTGCGTATGGGTGAACTTCAATCGCGGAGACGTAGGCGGTAAACCCATTAACCAACGGGACGGACTTGACGATTTTCTAAGCCTGCAACGAGAGTAGAAATAGTAGTGGATTCTAATTGTGTGGACTAATAAATAAGCACAATTATTTTGATACAGTCACAAGTACAACAATCATGCAGCTCTATAGTTTTATTATTTTAAGGCACAAGATTGACATATATGAAATATTGCTTCGTTCTTCGATTATACACATATCATTGGTTCTTCTTACAATGATTTCTTTAATTATTATTATATATTTAAATATGATATGAATACAAATGTTGTTGTAAAGGAATCATTCCAAGATAAAACACATTGAAATATCTACACTTCATGGTTATATAAATAATAAAAATTAAAATACACAATAATAATAAAAAAAAAAGCAGACTATGTAAAGAATAAACCGATAAGACATCAATTACAACATAAATGTAAGATTAAATTTCCTCGACTGACCTAGACGTGATTGATTGTCTTTAGCGTGATTGTTAATCCTGGCTGCATAGAAATAAAAGAACTGTGTTAGAATTAATGCATTCCAAAATTTAGTAAGAATTTAATCCTCTAGATGAATATTATTTTTGTGAAAAGGATAGATACCTGCTCGGTATGGCTGTGGGCGGGCCCTCTAGTCAATCTCGCCCTCCTGTCGAGTCTTTGTCACTGCCCCTGCTTTCATTACTGTGCATACGTTGATAGTTCGGTGGCTGTCTTATGGTTGTGTTACCCGGTGTGTTTGGCTGCGTCACGTCCTTGGGCGCGATGCTTCTTGGGATATCTGATCTGACTGGTATTTCGCCTCGCATAAACCTGGCAACCAAATTTTTATTTTTGACAAAATCTTCAGCATATGTTCAGATCCGAGATTGCAGAAACTTCAATAAAAAAGAAGAAAAAGAGCAAATTATGTATAGTAAAGAAAGTTTGATATTTATAAAATATAATGATTTATTATTTCACGCATAAAGAGCTTAATTTTGTAAGCATCAGAAAGTTGGGTGTCCTTTTTTAACTTTTATGTGTTAATAAATGTTTATGATTACCTTTCTAGTTTGTCTACGCAGGCATCTTGGTAATCATGGATCCATCGTACACCATTGAAATGACAAACTGCTCGCATATCTTCAGGGAGTTCTTCAGGCTCTGGCCACTGGAAGTTGTCTATGATAGGAATTATATTACATTGTGATTGTAGAGCTGCTACAATCTCCTGTAAACACCATTAATGTCATATAAGCCACTTTTCTAATAATATCAGCAAGTATACCATTTTATAAAAACAAATTGAATCAATAACTTACCCTATGAACCCAGTCTTTGCATTCGCTGTCCTGTATACACCTTTCCAAAGCCTTGGGCGTCAGCACAAGGAGGAAGTGTTTTGCTTGTCTGATGCTTTGCAGCAGGTTATTGTCAAATTTGCCGGCTTCTAACCTTTCAACGTCAATGAACACAGAGAAGCCTCTCAGTTGCAAGTGGACTTTTAATAAACTGGCTAACTGGGATCCATTCGATCTTCTATAACTAACAAACACGTCCAAGGATTTATCTGGTGATTCATCCTCCGAAGAACCCAACTGATTGTGCTGCATATTCTTAATAGCATCTAATATCCTTAACCTATGGATGCTATTCGCGATGCCACACTCTGTCAGTAACTGATCTTCGGACAAATTCCTGATGGAGTCTTTGTCAACGCCAGCATTAAGCATACTGTATGTGTAGATCGAGAACTCCTGACCAATTGATTGCAAGAAACTATTCAAGTTCCCCGTGTCTCTACTGCTATAATCAGCCATTTTCTTTAAATTCTGCAATTCTCTGGTAAACCTTCTCCTCCTGATACCATTTGTTAAACCAATATCTTCTTTGAGATTCTCTTCTGTCAGCTGCAACAATAAATCACCATCCACTCTACTTTCCACAAAGTTCTGTGCACATTCCGCGAATCCAATCTGCTTCACCCACTCTCTGACATCTTCCGTAGACCAGAGAGGTACCTGCTGGCTGAGTTTATGAGGAATCTCCTCCCCAATTAAACGCAATGCCTGCGCCGCGTACTTGGAAGCAATTGCATTAGGACAACTAGCTACTTTCTTTAACGGTTCAATGGCTCCTATCGCACGGAAGATCTCCGTGTTACCCTGCTGTTTCTTGATACCAGCCTCCATACAGAAATGAAAAGCTGCCAGATTTCTAGCTTCCTCTCTTTTTGAGCTTAGTACTGGTACCAGCCTCTCAAGCCAATTTTTACTCTGACCATGTGCATGTGCTAGATTCGACTTGGCGAATTCATAGGGATTATGTGAGGTTACAAATGGTTCAACTAGATCCAGCGTGCCAGACTTTAACACTGCAGCTTCTATTTCCTTATTAGCTACTAATACAGCAATCGCCAGACAAGCATAGTACTTAATGTTGTCGTCATTGTGGAAAGCTAGTGGAAACAGCCACATAGGCACTTTTCTCTTGATCATGGCTTCCTGATTTTCCGCACCACCATATAGAGACAGATTGGCGAGAGCACCAGCACAGTGTCTCAACGTTTCAATGTCGTTCTTTCTACATTCGAATAGAACAGCATCTAGACCACCTAGCCTGATCACGTCGCTGCAGGTCCCTTCGCTATGTTTAAACAGGTGTTCCAAGATTCCAGTGCCTACTCTCGAATGATCCACCGAATTAGCATTCTTTGTGCATACACAGGCAACGTTCACAACCTTCTCTAAACCGTGTTCCACTACGTGTGCCCTGTTCTCTGTGGTCAGACACTGTTCTAATAATCTGGCCGAAGAAAACTGTAGTTCATTATCGCTGGCTATACAGTTGGACATTAACAAATCAAGACCACCTCTCGTTCTAAGGGTGTTACATAGGGTATAACCTAATTCGTGACCATGAGTAGGTACAGCCCACGCTTTTCTAATGATTTCGTTCACTCTGTTTAATAACAACGGTGCCTTGCCACTTTTACAATCGTTGGCTTTTAGACGTTCCACGAAATTGTCTAGGAAATTAGAGTATTTGGCGATGGCTCGATCGACGTCCTGGGGATTCGATTTTGAGCATAGAAGGTCTAGATCGTCCAGAGGTAGAGAAAGAAGTTCGTCTTCAGCCGGCCTCATGCCGTTCATCAGTTGATTCACTGCACTCGCTGCGCTGATCATTGAAGATTTTGAGGTGACTCCTTTCGCGATTGTGATACTTGACTGCGAACTTGCTGCAGAAATGTGTTTCTCGTGGTTAAAGATCCCCGTTGAAGTGACTGTTTGTCTTTGTTGTTGTGCTGCCATAGCTTTCTGAAATGGAGAAAGATAATCCCTCTTAGAATTGTTAAAGTTGTTTAAGAAGTTTCAAAATTGCAATGAAGCTGTGAATACAATTTTTCTCTATTTTTCTCGTAATTCGTGAATGATAATAAACCTTTTATCAAAAAGATTGTAAATATCTTTTTTCGTCATTTTTCTTATAACTTGTGGAAATTTTGAATATAAAAAGAACATAATTCGTCTTTCCTGTCTTTAAACCCTAAAGGGTAAAACAAACTCTTTAAATACGACTGAAAGAAATAGAAAGCTTTCCGAAAGTTTTAATATAGATGAATCATTCTTGGTCGTACGAATCATCAGACGCAAAGGACATCGTCGATCTTTAGAATAAGCGTTTTAGGTTGGCGCTGAACACGCCGTAACTTGGCGTCACAGAGAATTATCACTACTGTGCCACGTCCGCTCCCCGTATCTTTATTATTTCTGTATCGCTACGTAACGCATCAAGCACGACGGAACATCCCAAACTTTTCCACTATTCTTCCTTCTCTATTATCGCTGATTAAACGCTAATCTACATCATCTTCGACTTAAGTCGATTGTTTAGAATCCATGCCAAATATCACGCTCTCTTTCTGTCATAATTATCAAATATTGGTTTAACGTGTTCTGTATCACGTGGTTTATTCGATAATCAGAAGAGTTTAAAGTGAAACTTCTGGATTAGATAAAGAAAAGATACTCTCTGATATATATATTTTCAGTTTAATTAGATACTATCAGACATATTTGCTAGATTTTTCTAGCAGATATTCTACACGTTTCTACTTGTTTTCAATTGATTCAAGCTCGGCGCTACTTATCCTAATCTATTTGTCTCATGATTTTCGATAAAATAGTTCACGGAAAAAATTAACAAAACAACAAAATACGACGATAAAAATCTTTCTCTCTTTAAGAAACTTTTCTTTAAAAGATTCTCCAAATCTTCGAAGAAGATCTCCAAAGTTTCAAAGCACACCACTTCTTAGGAATCATTTTGTAATGAAAGCTCCAAGAGGCCTCAAATTCTTTTGAAACGCTCGCTTATACTTTAAGGAGCGTGTAACGGCACATGAGCTAGAGGACATACATAATGTAATAATAAATATAGTCTGGACAAAATAATGTCGCCGCTACGTATAACTGTCGAACAAAGACGAATTTAAATTTTTCGGTACTCCCCAGACCAGTATAAATAAACGAACGAGCGATCGTAAGGTAATCAGTTTTCAGTCTCAGTCTCGAGCGATTTTAATAGCGATCAATACACAGTCTTCTTTGTATTTATTAATTATTTTTAAATATATTTGACGGTTTCAATATCAAGTTATCTCATCATTTAAATCACGCGACCAACCATCCTCTACAAGCGTATCGAGCCAAACCAATAATCAACACGAAGAAGATTCTAAGAAAGAATTATGAGAAAACTGAGAACAACGGCTACCAATTTCGAGTCGAGGCTACACTTCCGCAGCATAGCAGCGGATTGCATCGTCTTCCGGGACACGGTGTCGAGCTATACCGGTCGGGAAATCGAGAAACACTGAACGTTGACGCAAGCTGGTCACTGTTTAAATTCGCAGATGCCACTTTTCACGACGGAGATGATGGCGTATAAATTTACGAAGAACGTCAGGACGCGCCTCTAGTCTACACATGTGCCAAATAGTATAACGGAGGATAAATATATTGGCCGTTGAACGGCACAGGACTCGTGCTTTTCGAATGTTTGCTTGGTGGCTGGCCAAACACGAACGATTCTACTTGATGGTGACCATCGGATGTTTCGACGTTTCTTGGTATCGTGGGTTTTCGAGGAAAACCGTGGCATATTTATTACGTGCGATTCTTTTTTAACGTTTATATAGTACGAAATATCGAGTTCTTGGAACGGAGGAATTTTTGTGAGTAACGTTAATTTTTCTTTCTTTCTTCTTGTTTCTCTTTTAGATATTCTCTGTATCGTCTAGCACGACTGCACGTTAATATTAACGTTTACGTTTTGAAACAGAAACACGACTACCTACAACATTGATCGATGCTCTTCGTATTATTTTAATTCTAATTAATTATATATATATAATATACTTAGGAACGCATTAATCGAATTATTGAGTTATTTGGTTGTCGGTAATATCTGTGAATGATATTTCTTTTTATTTCAATTTTTGAACTTCGTACGCCGAGATATGATCGTTAAAGAGCGTTGCTGTTATTTTCTGTTTTTCTTTCTCTTACTTTCTCCGAACTGAAGGAATCGCTCTGTAGCTTCATCGTGGATGCAGCCATGTTATTGCTTTCCTGATGCGACAGGTCGCCAGCTTTTAAGCTTCTTTGTTCCTGCAACAAATAGAAGCATGGGTTTTTATTAAGAATTTTACGAGCTCTAGACTCACGAGCAGCATAAAATCATCTTTCAACGACCTACGTGAAGATAACGTTTCAAAATTATTTTAACGACCTACGTGAAGATAACGTTTCAAAACTATTTCAAAGACGATACGAACGCTTAAAAATATTCCTAGCATTTTTCAATTTACTGCAAGATCGTTTCGAAGATGGAAAGGAACGTGGAAAGATACTTTGAGAAAGCGTAGCCTTGGAATATTTCATCGAGTAAACAACTAAATAAAAATATACCACAGATCCTTTATAAACTATATTACCGTCATAGTTATACATCACAGAGATATAAACCTTTACAACGAAGAACAAAACTTAATGCTAGCAAGGAGAATAAAACCATTTCGTAATTTAGCAATTGGATTAAATTCGACCGAAAATAGCAAGTTCCACGTAATAGAGCGTATATTCGCAGAAAATCGATGCTTAAAAATACTTCTAGGAAATTCAACTAAAGCTTCAAGTTCGTGTTGCCAAATCATCTCGAATCGAGAGGGAAGCTCCAAACATCGCGAGATCTCAGTATACAAAAACAAAAGCGCCAAACAGGTTCGGCAAAAGTCGTGAATGAGTGAAATTCCAAAAACATTCCGAGAATATTTCACGTAAAGTTGCGAAACAGTATCGTGGAACTTCAAAGAACTGGAGAATATTTCGAGTAAACGTGTCGATGATAGGGTGTAATTTCAACGGACCGCAGACACGAATATTTAATATCGAGACGCGTGTTGTAAGGAATTAGCGCCACATCGAAGATCCACTTACTGCGAGTTGGCTAATAACGACGCTAATTCGCGGATGAGATCCGATAACATCGGAACGCGAGCCACAATTGCGCCACTGTGACTTCCAAGTAGCAGCAGATTTCCATCGTTTTATCGTGACGGCGAGAGAACTCTTATTAATCGAGACGCTTCTGAGCTCTTGTCGAGTCTACTGGACGAGACTTCTTTCGCGCAATTATCGTTGCGAAAACGTCTCGTTGAAACTGAGACTACATGATCTGATTCTTAGCGGTGCATAGTGGGACGATAACGCAGATACAAATTTTTATTGCGGTCTTTTTATACCTATAAATAGATTTTTACGCATAAGAATTATGTAGATATTGATATTAATAAAATAATAATTATGCAAATTGTGCAAAATATTTTTGATAAATTTATAGAATGCATATCTATAAGAGGTATATTAAAATATATAAAATTTTCGATAGTGGAGAGAATACTGGTTCTCTTTATAAAGGTATAAGATTGCATAAAAATCTGTAATATATTCTTAAGTGTTAATGTTTATGCAAATTCATATTTTCATGAATATCATTGGCGAAGTAGAAGGTAGATAGAGACTTGTTTCATCCCTAATAACAAGCATTTTTCTTTCGACATTTTGTGCATTTTTGTATATTTAAATCGTTTTTAATTAGGACTTAGATCGATATTATTCTCGAGTATCGTCGAATGAGAAATCGCAAATGAAAAATTTGTCGAGCTCGTTGCAAGCTCTTAGACTTTTTTTTTTTTTTTTTGCTTCAACCACAATTTCAGAAGATAAGTAAAATATTATCGTGCGAATAAATATTTTTGAATGAATGAAATTCTTTCATAAATAATTAATCAGAATGTCCGACAGTCGTATATGTGTGTATTATATTTTTGTGAAAAATAAAACAGATATTTCTTTCTGGTCTTCATAAATTATTTATGAAAAGATTACTATTTTAACAATGTTATTTTGGGAACGAACTTTTAAAACAAAATATTATGTTTCTCGTTCCACTGTCTGACAAACCGAAGACTTTCGTGTTTCTAATTATGCGTTTGTTCCTTAGAATATTCAATTTATATCACGTTTCTTCTATACGAAAGTGTGCAAGAGCGATTGGAAACCTTTCGGATCAAACATTGGTAAGCGTCGACATGAAAAATATTGCAAATATCTGCAAATATTGCCCCTTGATCTCAATGCCACTTGCTATCTTTCGTCTAGATTACTAATCGTACTTTCATCGGGGAAAATCAATACGCAGCTTCATCGGATAACATATCGATTCCAATAAAATCGAGAAAGTTTCCAATAAATACAACGATTAACGCGAACCGCTCAACTCCTTAAATTTCCATCGTCGTTGCGAAATATAACACAAAATGAAGAAAGATCCTTCGATATAACACCAATAAAAAAAGAAAAAACACTTAGCAACCGATCACAAAAAACTAAGAAAAATTCCGAACACCGGTAAATACAACGATTGACGTAAATTTTCAGCCTGCGTCAGCATCAGCAGACATAAAACAAAATAGAAAAATTCTTCAACTTAACAACACCAATCTGCCAAGACGCACTTAACAATTATTATTCACTAAAAAAAAAAAAAAAAAAAAAAAAAAAAAAAAAAAAAAAAAAAAAAAAAAAAAAAAAAAAAAAAAAAAAAAAAAAATTCGAAAAAATTCAAGTACCAATAAATATGGAATTGAAACGATGGTCAAGCGTCGAAGAAACGCTGTCCAACGAGCATCGAGGCGGAAAACCTCGGGGACGAGCTTCCGCGACACAGTTCCATAACAGTCTGGTCCGTCGAAAGCTCATCGGCCGCGGCTCGACCACTCCGCGCGCGCTCCGGCTTCTGACGTATTTCTCTAAATATAATCCGAGCGTATCGTCACGAGGCCGGCCAGCGTCGTTCTCCGTGTTTCGCTCGTCCCTGCCACCTTACGCGCGAACACGAGTCCCCACGTGCCACCGTCGTCTTATCATTTGTTTCTTGAGACTTTAAAGCGTGATTTCACAGAGAAATCGCCAGTAATTAACAATTAGTTCTATTTGAAAGATTTTCTCCAAGTGTAATTGTAATTTCTAATGGTTTTCGATCAGCGTTTAAGCGACGTGATTCAAGGGTCGAACGACGGATATTTAATGAATTTTTGGTAAATACGACGTATTACAGTAAGAGAGCGAACGGAGGAGAAATTTTGACGATTCATAATTATATCGTACGATATTATACGATCGTTTCGATTCTTACGAAATAGCAACGTAGCTTGCGATGCTTTTGGATTGCTGTAAAGCAAATAATTGTACGGTTAGAATGGTTAAAAATCTTTAGAAGATTCTCTCGAAATAGCATCATAATTTGTTACTTTTGTTTGAGTTGATGTAAAGAGCCGTGACTTAATTGAATATCGGATACGGTGAATTATAACGTAATATTTTGTCGAACAATGATTACGTACAATTCTTTTGTGTAAGTTTCGATTAATGTGAATGGATATGCAGATACATTGCTAGGGTAAAAGTGCGGATATGAAGATCGTGACGTTTGAATGAGTAAGCCGAACGAATAAGTTGGTTATAACAATAGAATTATTGATAAGCAGTGAGATAATAGATTGTGGACTCGTTTATCGACTCATAAATAACTTGTAAATTCAGAAACGCGACGCAACGTTTCTCTTTTTATAATCCAAGATGTAGTCGGTCACAACTTGGCACAGGAGGGTTGTGTGGTGAACAAATTTGCACGTCTCTTTTTATCCCTTTCTATCGTTGGATCGTATCGTTGAATTTGCCGAAACCGATCATCCGAGTGGACAATTTTTCGCGATTCGTTAAAAATCACGAGGTTTCTGTTATATTATTCGCAGAAGCGCGAACTCGCTGAATTAGAATAGCCGCGCGCGGGTAAACAAATTCGACAAATTTAAATGTTCTCGTCCGGCCATCCGCCTGCAGATATTTCCACGATCGTTTACGTCAGCTACACGCGACTTTCAAATAGCTGGCTCGAGTGAAAATAAATGCCACTTGGTTCACCGAAACATTCATCGACCATCGTTGAATTATGGTGGTCGGATCAAGTTGGAAATTTATAGTTGTGTACTCGGTATCGTGTTGATTTGATAAAGAGAAGAAGAAATACATATCGTATCTTCGAAGGAAATAATGGAAAGATTCGGATGAAAGTTTGTGAGACTTTGTAATCGAAATTAAGTTGAAAATTCGATAGCGACAAATATGCAGATTTCAGTTTATACAGATTTTATATATATCGAATGTAATGGGTAGAAATTGTTGGAAACATACGTAGAATAAGGAGCGTGTTATTTCGCGTGATTCTTCAATGCTAAGTGTGATAACTTTACTTTTGTTTTAGAGATACGCAAATCAATATAAGGTAAGATTAGATACTAAAAGGATCAGAAAATTTACTTAGTTATCGATTAAGAAAAAGATGTTTGTCATCCTTAATCTTATCAAGAATAATATTAAGAATAATATTGAGAATAATACGTAAGACCAAAGTGATTGTACGTCATCAAAAGAAAGCATCCATTACGCGGAATTATATCAACGAATTGCCAAAGAGAAATACCTTACGTATCGTCCGATCAAAATCCGTTTATTTAATTCGTATCACGAAAGATTCCTTCGGATCTTATCGATAAATCACGCTCTTCTTACGAACATCGATCCAACACCTGCGTTTCTTTATCAACGACAATGCAAAACGATTTTTGTGTTCTCTCAGTCGGATCTCGATTAACCGTCAATCTCCTAGCTTTACTACTTTAATCAACAAATTCCTAAATTTCTAATTTCCAATCCAATAATCTACTCAATTCTATACAGTGTTGCGCAAAGCGTACGGATAACGCTCTAATGGAATTCTCGAATTGTTAATCTCCATTGGAAGAACAAGTTGCAATACACTGGAAAAATATAAACGTAAAAATGACAATAAACTCACCACTGATCATCTTGCACGAAAGTTCCAACGCACAAAGAATTTACCAGCGACGATAAAGCACACACAGTCACTTACCACGTGTTCTCGATCGAATACTTTTCGACGCATGACGCCGCGATGCACTGGCCACGGTGCGCTCATCTCTACTGGAGTACATATTATACTCTAAGATACCATGAATTTTTTATCCTCCTTAACTCACTAACACTCTGTTCATGGAATTCAAACTGTATAACAAACTCCACGACTAACGTGACTCACAATCAGATCGAATTTTAATCATCGAATCGATAAGATAAACCTAGATATCACCTTCTCCGATAATACGATCGTTTATTCCTCTTTTTCATCCCTCCACCCTCCCACCCAAAATATATAACGATATTAAAAGTAATATCGAATCACAGCGAATCAAAGCGACCACCGACAGGTTCGATAGAGTCGTCGCGACGTTCAGCGACCAGACTAAGCAACGAGACATCCACGAGCGTTCAATTTCGTTCAGAATCTCTACTGCACCGTGGCCAAACACGAACGCGAGTGAGCCCGGATTTTTCGTTGCGATCCCGTGGCGTTGTTTCTATTTTTCCACGACTAAAAATAACGGTTGTATCACTCGTACCGATGCATGGATTGTCGCGAATTTTCGGATACCTGCACGGCCAACGTTGCGCAATAGTTCAAACAGACGCTTCCGCGATGTAAAGAATGACCGATGAGAGACCGCGATGACAAGGGAAACCGAATTAGCGTCATTCGTTCGCTTTAGTTCGTTGTTTTTGTTGGATTTGGTCTTCCCATTCGGTTGGGTTGAAGAAAGATCGAAGAACGAAGATCGCGTTCGGAATATCGTAAAGTCATCTAGCGATGGGATTTAATAATATTGACTTTGGAATATTAAAGTAGACGTTGACTGTAGCGTATTGTGGATCGATTACACCTGCACTTTCGTATTATATTCTGGTTTATACATGTATATTACACTGCATTGGTCTCAAATTTCGTCATGAACAATAAAGTAACGTACATTGGAAGACAACGAACACTTTGTCGTAGACCATTTCGCGTGCCAACGATACGACAGGTTTTCTTTGTTAACAAGAGCTTATTAACACGTTGCTATTTCGACGGATGCGCTTATAAATAATCTAATCCTGCGTGTGACACTATAGTCGTGCAACATTTCTGTTATTAACGCAATTGCCAAATATATAGAAAGTTCCAACATCTGAATTTCGCATTGACGTGGAATTATATTTTTCGAATGACGTAGTTTTCGGATACTGGTATTTTCTATCTTTCAAATTATGCAATTTTTGAACGTCATGATCTTTGAAATTCCACTTTTTCAAAAATTAATTCTCCTGGAATATTTCGCAATGTCGTTTTAAAATCATTCAAGTAAATTCTTCGAGTAAGCGAGCATTTCTCTTTATCCGTCCGATAACATTATCGACATTTTTTCAAATCAGAAAAACAAGATCGTGTCTTCTGTGAATAGAGAAACGACGAGAGCGTAAGAACCAGAAGGAAGCTTGGTAAAAATTGCTTTCATGAATCATTATCGGTCGAGTACACGATAACGCTATCGGTCTCTTTCTATAAATAAAATTGTATTGCATTGGACAGACGACAATAATTAATTATTGCGGCAATATCAACGATGCTTTAATACCGCGATCGATTTTTCCGTAATCGTTTCGCCATAATCCTTTGTTTCTTCGTATTTTTCTCGGACTTTAATTACTAAGATTCTTTCTCTGATTAATTTTCTAAATACGCTATAATTTATCTAGTCTGCGGATTGTAACTCATTTATTGGAAAATTTAAGCGTTATCCTTCGTCTATTCTATAACATAAGCGTCGATAGTTTATAGATTTTCTCTTTATTTCGGTACGTTATACAGAAATTTGTAACATAGTCGATGGGATCTCTGGTTTCGTTCATTCTTCGATTGCTTCTTTTATCGCGGAGCTAAACTTTCCTAAAATACTAAAATAACGAAACGACAAGAAAAATTTGTAATTTATGGTATCTTACATAGATATATTTCAAAATAAACTCTCGAAGCCTGTCATTTTGTATCTATAAATAGAAATAGGTAGATTTTTTGAGCTATGCAAATCGGAGGGTCAAAGGTGTAAAGGTGTAATATGCAAAAATATATAAAATATCCAAACTTCTATATAGATAGTATCCGCTGTAATATTTCACAAGTGAAATTAATCTCCGATTAGATTCTGCCTTTTTGTTTTCATGAAAATGTAAATTTCCATAAATTTCTGCCGTCTAGTGATAATAAATCGATAACGATCGAAGGAAAATGAGTCTTCCGGTCGAGAGAGGTTTACGTGGACTCTCTTTGGAGGCCATGAACGTGTCCTTGAGAAACATTAGAGGAGATGCTGGCAATTTACCCGAGACAAGTTTCGCGGTCGAACTCTATTTCGGTTGTGCGGAGATATCGGTGACATCCACGTTTCTCGTTGGCACCGATTCCCGAAAATCCGACCGAAAATTTGAGGGCTGATCTCACTGTACGAGTGTTCATCACTGAATGAACCGCGCTATGAAAAACAAGTACAAAGACACGATGTTGCGCAACGAAATAAATCGTTCTTGGACCCCCGCGAAATACTTGGCACCATTCAGAATATCATTTAAAACACAATACGTCCTAGTGACGTTTAAACAACTTTGTTTCTTACAAAAGTCTTTACCGTGTCGTAGACAAATTTTCAAGTACGTAACGTTGCTAGGCGACGAATGTTTCACAAAAGGCAATCAGATTCACTCATGGAGAAGATACCACGACGTAACAATTTCATATAAAGATACATATCTTTGCGTTACATATTCGTTGAATAATCGTCGTACGATTTTATCGTTTATCAAGTTTCTTTCTTCGTGTACGTAAACTTAACAATCCCTTTCTTGAAAACTAGCTACGAGAATAGCTAAAGAAACGATCAATTCTCATGACATCATAGCCGAAGTGAAATCACCGCGTTATAGATCGAATTGAAATACTTTGATCGTACCATTCTCGGGGATTTATTAGCAAAACTTTCGTTCGCCATGATTCTTTCCCGTCCTGTGCCGCTTTTGGGCCTCAAAACGGGCAAATATCTCCGTGTTAAGCTCGACAACTGCTGCCCCATCGACACACGCGAACCGACCTCCAACAGTGCCAGCAACTAACTGCCTTGCCCTCGGGAAAACGCCGATCGATCGTTCGAGCTGTTTGTTCCGCGTTTATTCCGTTTGAACCGCGTTCACCCTCGTGAGTCGAGGGGAAATTTCATCTCCATGGAAACATCTCTGCGCGTGGGAGAAATTCGTCTGTTTAGAAATCGAGGATGACCATTGAGAGATCAAGAGTTCTTTTTTCAAAAAAAAAGAGATCCAGTTTATCTAGTCTGTTTCTAATATTTCATGCGAAGAGTTTTATTACGATCCCTTAAAAGCGTAAAAGTTTCTTGCAGATGTTTGATGTTTAGAAGCGTACAGATTTTTCTATTGGTAATTAGTATTTTTTTCAAATTGAACGTTTTGTCATTTGTATCAGTCGAATTTTCTTTTTTGATCAAACTTATATTTCATTTCGAATGAAGATACATTTGAGAATCGAAGTTATCGAAGCTACAGTCTCTAACAAATTCGAGAACAGTTGATTTCCTTAATATTTTTCCACTTGTCTTGCTGTTGTAGAAGTTCATAAGAATATTAATCAAGATATTCAATCTTGTAACGAATTCCAAATTTCTTTCTCTCTCTCTCTTTCGATCTCAAAATTCTCCCAGCTGATAGCTATGATTCATTCTATCGAAGCCACATGCGTAACAGGACACGTGCACCCAGTGATTCATCAGAAAATGCAACCACACGTAATGATCTCTAAACGTGTTTGCCAACAACTGCGGTTACTTTGAATGCAATTTTTGGAACCATCCAACGGCCGATCGGTAATAAAACTTTCTTGTATCGAACCGACTGAATAATCCAATTTCCAGAAGCTGCGTGGCTACTTGAACTACTTCTAAGAAACATTCTCGAGTTCCAAAACTGTACTCCCTATTTTAAATATTGCCTCATAGCGTAAAGCTCTGAAAAATGATCCTTGTCCATGCTTGTCTTCTTCCAGGAAAACATATACGTTTCCGATACGTTTCGTTTCACTTCTCCGATTACTAGAACGTATTACCATTTAAAAGATCGATAAATTACGCAGGGGTAGTTTTTATGACGGACTTCTCGATTTATCACGAAAAACCACGCTAACACGAACAAATTTTTAGAAACCGATCGATCGAGAAGACGCGTGTTAACAGGGTAGATTTATAGCGAAAAGAACCTTGGACAGGTCAAGGCTCGCGTAAGGACACGCGATTTCGAGGGAACGGCACGCGGCAACCAGGGAAAATCCATTGTCTTAAGGGTAGACACGCGAACGTTCCATTAAATTGTGGAAGAGGCTTCCACGTGCGATAAATTCGAAGTGTGGCTATTTCGAGGGTGCTCCCGTCCGCGTTTCGCGACAATTGTTTACTTTAACATTGTTTGGTAGATGGTGTCGAGGATTCTATATTCTACGAGAATATATTACAACGTCGAGTAGATCGGAGTACGGATTTATATAGTTGATTTATGTCTAGTGATCTAGGTTGGTAACAGAGCTGATGTAGCTGGTAATATTGAGTAGGATAAACAACTACAGAAACTTCTTTTGTTTCATTATCACGTAGTGTTTTACTGCCAAAATCTACGTTAGCGATTTATAACTTCATCTACTTGTTATTAACAAACCATAGTCTAACAATTTAAGAAAATAATGTGTCTGCAGTTAATATGGTATCCTGTAACGAAAAATGTACAAATGTAAGGGACTGTTCATTTTGTCACAATGAAATTTAAATTAACGCAATATTAAAAAAAAGATTGGTTTAACCTATCGTATGTTTGAAAAAGGATCGACTTAATCTAACCCTAACTTCCAAAGAAAGATCAACCTAACCTAACTCTACCTTTCGAAGGAAGATCAACCTAACCTAACCCCACCTTCCAAGAAAGAGATAAACCTAACCTAATTTTACATTGGAAGAGGGAAAAGACAGAAAGAGAAAGCGAGGAAGAGATGAAACAGGACGTCGAATTGCCATCGATAAATTGAGACAGCAACGCAACATCGTGCATCGTGGTAGCAGTCAGTGGCTCTGTGTCAAAAATTCCCTAGCTGACTCAAAAGCTACGTGGCCTGGTGAAAAACGCTGGTTAAATTTAGCGCATGGACGTTGCGTAAATAGACGAGTATTCGGTGAAAACGAGTTACGTTGTTCGCATAATCGACAACGAGGCCCTGTGATTCGCGGTCTATCCGAGTTCGACGATTTTCACCGGACAAATAACCCCATTTCACAAACCTATATACTTTCAACGCGTTCTTGGAACATACTTCGACACTGCACACCACGTAGGAAGAAGTTGAGACGAGGATGAATATATAATAACGACAGTTGTTGACCGATTCAAGATAAGCTATCGGTGTTTCTCGAAAATCGGCCATATATATAGAAATCGAATGATTATAAGAATATTCCACTCTTGTTATTATTATTTTCGACGAAACACTTTGTAATTGGGCAGTTGTTAATTAGATCGAATCTTCTTGATTATTTCTGTTTGATGATACCGCAATAGAAGCTCGAATAATAATATTTGATGTTGTTTGATAATTAATTAGAAAGATTAGATAACTCGGTTGGCGTTTTGTCATCGGAGGACAAAAAGAAACGCGATTAGAAGATTCATCTATTAGGAGAAAATTATCTTAGTTTAATATACTTAAAACGATTTCTTGTTAGACTATTCTCGAAATGATTACAAGCGCAGAAAGATACGACAGAACGGTAATTTCCAATGGTAAATTCTCAATTCTTTAAAAATTCCATGATTTCTTTCTTCTGACCTAATTTAGTTTCTATCTTTCTTAGTCGAGCAACCTTAAAGCCAACATCGTTAGAAGAAAAAGATCGCTAAGAAACGCTTTATTAATTCCGCGAGAAAATCATTTTTCGAAACATAATCAGATCGATGGTCGAATCTTCTTCCAGATTTCTCTCGCGGTGACACGTGTGCCGAAGTTCCAACGAAGCAGCAATGGCTCAGCGTTTCCCCGAACATCGGAGACGTTTAAGAAAATGTTTATGCGTCGATCGCGTGAGAACAGTCGGTGTTCGAACGCGAGAGATCATCAGCAAGGAGAAGCGATCGTGTCAACGACCCACGGGAAGGCAAGTTCCTCTCTGCTAGCTCGGTCAGTTTCGTGCCAAACTATTGTACGCGAGTTGAGTTTAGGCCGCACCCAGTGCAACGCCTTCCGGTGGATCGTCCGGAACCAACCGATATCGCGATACTTGCTTTCCAACTGCATTCGTGGCGATAACAATGAACGAAAGATACTTACAGCGAGTTTGAGGAAAATAGGTTTCACTTCGTGTGAATAAATTCTAAATCTTATTGGACACAGACTGCTCCAAGTGTTCTGCTATCTATAGATGTTACAATTCGCTCTTTGTGAATGGATTATTTATTTTTTGATCCTACAACCGCAAGCTCTATTCATTTTCGTTTCAGATATTTCCAAGCAACGGCAGTTCTTTGTTATTCGTACATTGTGCGCTCTCTTGTATAATCGTTTCCAGCGAATCGTTACAACGTATCATTAGCGAATCGAAGAATCGTAAGAGCAAGCTCCTCTTTCTCGATTTTATAACTTCCTATCAATAGGATAGTTTGGTTGTCGAATTTCATTTGTTCTGTTACCAAACTTGTGACCATTAGTATTGCGTATTCATATTTCATATTAAAATTTTCTTACTTTCATGGCACAAAGTTCCCCAACATACTAAGAAAGCAATTATACATATCTATTGAATTGTCCGAAAAGTTTCTTTTGTTTTATACGCACAACGTTTTTTGTTTTATATTATTTTGTCGAATTACGTACGATCCATTTTATTCTGTTGAGATAAACACCGCGACATTTCACAGACTTGCCTTCACGTTCCTATGAAGGTGTACTGTTGTAATAAAACACGTTTGCGAAAGAAAGACACTTTTCGGACAACCTAATATATAACACTGCAGGGTTAAGAGTAAAATACATCACATTTCTAGACCTCAATTCTGAAATTCTCAGATCTCAATCGTAGACCTCGCAAGAGATAAAGAATCTTTATTGAAATTCTACAGCTAGCTCATAAAGCTCGCGTTTAACGAATAAATTCATTCTTACATATCTGGCTATTCCGGTTCTCGCTATACGGCACCCTCTATTAGGATGATTTATCACGATCTTTACGGTAAGTTAAGAGGCTCTAATGTACGTGAAATACGCGAGAGTTTATCAAACTGTCAGAGACAATTTTATGGTAAACTCACCCTTGCAGCGGCGACGCTCTTCTCAGCGGAGACGCCATCGAGTTCGACGCGCGCCCTGGCCGCCGTCGCGGCGCTTTGCTCCTTGTACGAGACGTCGCCAGCTTGTAAAGCTCTCATCTCGGCGCTATTCGCCGTCGCCTTTTCAGCGCTAAAGCCGTCCGTGACAACCTGCAATTCAAACGAATCGAAGATAAATAAATGTCCATGTTACAGTAAGTTCGGTTAATTTTTCAGTCGCCCAACCTTCGACATCTGGTAACGTAACTTTCATCTTTGCACAGAATGTTCAAACTTGTATGTTATGAGATGTCATTAGCTTTTCGTATAACAGCGAAAGAATGAGAAAATATCGTGTATTCTAGGATCCAGCAAGAGAAACTATCAAAAACGAGAAAATGATTCTAACAACCCTATGGTAGGGTGATTTGACCCAGCGAGAAGGTATCACACGTTTGCTAAGAGAAACGCAGAATTTGTGGAATAAAACGAAACATTGCCTTCAGATGGAAACTCTGTTCGAAATCGCGCCAAATGGCATTGGCGCAAGTTGTCTGGTTCTACGGACTCGATTTACACTCAATGGACAGGCACAAGTCTAATTTCGTTAAATGGCATTGGTATCCGTCGTCTGGTTCTAAGGAGATTTAGATCCAATGAACAGACGTACGTAGGATTTCTTCGTCCAAAAGATTTTCCAGCTTTATTTTCAAAATAAAAATTCACTTGAAAAATATTCACGTGTGAAATTTTACTCAGGGCGTAAATGATTTAGAAAGGTTAATGAGATGGAAGAGATTGACGTTCATTTTTCGACTATATTATCCTAAGTTTGCGAAAGAGGGTGGAAACACCGACCTTGCCACGACGGAAGTGAAGTTAAAAATATAATTCAAGCGGAAAGAGTTCAGCTCTTGAGGGAATAAGGCGTGACATTCGTCGATTAAAAATAAGCGACACGAAACCGACTATCATTCTACGTATAATACAAAATTCTCGTTCGAAAAAAATCAGGACAAATAAACGGATCTTGGATGATAATACCATGTCCCGGGATGTATACAGCGAATAGATACGTCGCTGATAGCTCGGCTAGAGGAGTTACCTAGAGATAGACTCGAAGTCCTTGACCTAGACTACCTAGAGGAAACCGCACCTTCGGCCAAACATTGCGCAGCATCGCAATCTCCACGAGACATCGATTATTTCACGCGCAATTTCGAACAGAAAATGATTCGATTCCAAAACTAAGCTTTCATCGATAAATTGTCACAATTAGAGTTTCTAAGACTTTTAAGCTTATAATAAAATGATCACGAGACTTGGCGAGATTTAGAATGTATTATATTATATTACATGTATTGCATTGTATTGCGTTATATTTCATAACTTTGACAAAATTCTCGAATCGATAAAATATAATTTATCGTAATACTATACGTCGCTTAGGTCTTTCTCCTTGTTTCCTTTTTAAGTTTTTAAGCTCTGTATCGATTAGTGTTTAAACAAATGAAAGATAAATTGAACGTCTAGATAAGATCGTTCTTTATAACAAGTACGAAGGCACAGTACAAATTGTTCGTTGTAGGATTTGGCTTTGTTCTTACGTGACACGTGAATCGTAATTTTGTGTTTTACGTTACTGACGATAAACTGTAAACTGAGTACTTTCGATTCTTCAACTGCCGTACTATAACTTCCAAAGAAAGCCAAATTTTTACCCAAATTACTTTCCCTGCTTTTAGTCATCGAAATACTGCTTCTTTATCTTTCGCTAATCTAATCTACAAAACAAAAGTACCAAACATCTGAATCACTATCTCTAGTTTCCCACTTGATATCCAAATCACGTCTTTACACAATTGAACCAATATTATTAATGAAATTTCACAAGCCACAAATTGCAAATTATCAGCGATACTAATAAATCCTCTTTCATAATAAGCTTGGCAATACAATAAAACAACTGTACACGCGAATGTTACAAATTAATCAATTCTACTTGACGTATAATTGCACAATTGAAAGAGACAGGATCAAACTTGTAATTTGTGACTTTTACTAATATTATCGTATGCTAAATTATTATTATTATTGTTATACAAGAGAGCTCTTCGCTATCCTCAATCTAACTTGTAAAACGAGAGTACCAAACATCTTACCTTCGTCTTGGAAGCACTTGTCATCTTTTTCTGTTCGAATTTCATCGTCTCCTGTCCAGCAGGTAGGTTCGTCATATTCGAAATGTTCGACATGCTGATCGGTGGGCTCATATTGTGAAGATTATTCAACGAGTTCAGAGAGCTCAATTGCGAGGGTGAACCTCCTGTTAACGTAACTGTTCCCGTGGCGGGTGGTGGAGTGTCTGGATCCGGAAACGTCACCAATGGCTCCGTCAAGTCACCCTCCTCCGTCCCGTTTCCATCTCTGTGAAAAATACAAAACTGGATTTTATAAGGATTACGAGTAGATTTTCGCGCGTTTCGTGTTTACGCGATGCGAGGAACGCGAGAGAAGCTTTGAAAATAATCGCTTAGCACGCGGCTAAAACGGGAATTTGCCGGTTATAAATAACGCGGTGGACGTGACTTTGCTGATTACGAGAGAGAAATCGAGTCTAGTTGCAGAGACTCTTCAATTCAGGTTTCGATCATTGCACGTTCCAATTTTGCACGAGAATTTAATAGAAATCCTGTACGGAGGATTGGTTAAATTTTGCACGACAATTTATTTGAAGATTTTTGACAGTTCAGTGGTATTCTTGGTAAGCTGTCAATTTAAGATTTCTGCTAGACACTCTATGGCACGAGAAATTGCTATTAATTTCATTTACGTTGATTTGATAAGATTGATTTGTTGCAAATTTTCTTGAATGTACTTTTATCTTCGTTCGTAATATCCTAATTTCCCAATCAACTACAACAAATCGTTTTTTTATCTCGAATTTTATATAAAATCTTAACATTGATCATATCAAAGATTTTATCTGTCCTCGACATTTCAAATGTCAAGAAATGTATGGCTGAACTTACTCTAAGCGAAAACTATTGCTTCTACTATTACAAAGTACACTTTTATAATTATCGTACCAATATTAAACGCGAATAACAAATTATCAAAATAATAACATAGTGATCCACGCGTATACAAGATGATCGATGGTCATAAATCAATGAAACAATTTACTAAATATATAAACGAACCTAAAACGAATATAAAGAGTAATAATGATTTAAAGGACCTACCTATCCACGAGGTTCTCCATGCTGTTCCGCAATCGTTGTGAAAAGTTTGTGGAAATATTGTTCTTCATTTCGGATATGCCGCGTTGAAGTTCTCTTAGGTCGCTCTTCATGGAGCTTGCTTTCATCTCACTCGATGAAGACGAGGTAAGAATCCTCTGCGAGGATTTGGCCACCCTGCTCGAACTGCTGCTGCTGCTCTGGCTCTGGTTCGTCGTCAGCATCTGCCGAGTCAAAAGCCGTTTACGTTCTATTTAAAATCCACGTGGGATGACTCACTCTCGCCTATTCGTCTCAGGCTCTTCCTCTCTCACTCTCATTCTCTCTCTCTTTTTTGTAACCGCTCTCTCAAAGTACACCTTTGGTCTCTGTTTTTCACGCGAATCGTCCCAGTCACTTTTCACAGATTTTTCGTTCTTGTTAAGCCGTTTGGATCCAATCCATGACATCTTCACGGTTATTGTGCGTGTATTGCGAAAATTTACGTTTCTCGATAAATTACGTAATTTCGATGATCTGATTTGTTTCGGGAAAATTAGATGACAGTGTTTTAGGGAAGGTAGATCAGAACTTACGTTCGGTTTGTGTATTTGAAATTTTACAAAGAGGAAACTTTAAATAGAAATCTTACGCAGAGAAAAATTCTAAGCATTCGATGATATAAAAGATCACACGGAGCGACGAAAGATTCGATTATAGAACTATTCTCGTTATCGGATGGTAGAAAAATCTACAGAGTGATTGAAGGTATAAACTATCGAAGTGAAATGTCATGTCAAACGACAGAGGCGGTCTTTTAAATCGCTTTTAAATTAGAGAAACTTTATGTGAGACTTGATACTCCGTAATCAGCTGTATATATCAGTATTCTACTTCTGGCACACCCTGTATATCAGACATTCGAACGCAGCGGATTATTTCCAGTGAAATCAAACTCCGAATAATTCATTTGCCGTGGCAACGATCGATTCGATGGTTATTCCAAACAAACGATGTAAATTTATTTTCTAAATACTCTACGAAACTCTAATATTCAACAGATTCTCGGAACATTCCTAGGAACGTTCGTTAGAAGACGAGTAAATTCAACGTCCCGAGGAGGAAGAGAGATTACGAAGCGATTATGAAGAGATTATGAATCCTTGAGAATGATATCCTTGAGGATCGCAGGCCTGCAAGTCGTACGTTTGGTTTCGGTTGGGTTAAAAAAAAATTCACGTGGGCAAGAATTACGTAAAGTGAGAATCATAAAGTGAGATGCATAAGATCGGTGATTATGCGAATATTTCTTTAGAGACGAAGAATTCCGACTAAAGAGAGATAAGAAAGATCGGTTTTTAATTCGAGTGTCTGAGAACTGTACGTACGATGCTGATGATCGTGATCAAAGTTTTTAAAGATTCGAGTTTTAAGAAGCATAGCGATACTTACGATAACGATGCAAATGTTACGAAAATATAGAGTTCAGAATAAAATTGTTTACAATTGAATTTTAAATCGATGAATCTTTCTATCATTTGATCGTTTCGGTGTGAATTTTTGTATCGAAATTGCATCGTTCTAATTTAGATTTAAATACATAGGTGAATTTTCGTATTGAGAATTGTGAACATTTAAATGCTTGAACTAACAAATACCATTTCAAAATTTGGTTCGTCTCTTGATGAATTCTCGGTAAATAAGCCATTAGTTCTCGGTCATAATCTGAACTTCAATTTTTTTTTTTTTTTATTCATACATCTAACCACTATATCGATCCAATTAGTAATTATCACTCATTGATACAAAGAATGTAAGAAATTCTCATATAATTACCTACTCAACAGACTGCATAAGAAACGGTCTAATTATGATTAAGCGACGATCATTATTTTCGTGTAATCGACTCATCGATGCAGATAGGCTATCAAATAAAAGAAACTATTTAAATTTCCGATAGATCACTGTACTTTTAAGAACGCTGCCTCGAAACAAAATACACTGATGAGCATCGAAAACTTACTGACATGAAAATCCATTAAGGATGGAATCGAGGCGTAATTAAAAGAGAATGTTTCGATGATAAGGGTATCAGTGGGCGGTACTGAAACACGTGGACTCTGTATTATTGCACAATCGGTTGAGTTTCGACCAACGAATCGCGTTTCTAGATCTTTATATTGTAACTTCTTAATAAAATAAATAACCTAGGCTCTCCCTTGCATTCGATCGAATTTTGATCTTATTCCAAATTTTCTTCGCGATCTTTTAGTTAATCTTCTTTCTTTTTAAGCTTCTATCGAGGATCAGAGTCACGTGATTGCAAAGAAATACGTGACCGAAATTATGCGAGGGTTCAACGTTTTCCACGTGTACCAATTGGTGCCAAGAGGATTTTGCTTATTGCAACTAACACAGATAACGACTACAGACGATTCTATCTTAGTACAATTACATATATATAATTTTAGTGGCCATAAAAAGCGAAGATATAAATAGTTTGAACGAGAACGTGTAGGTAATTCTGTTTCAAGAAATCACGATATCCCGTGACCAAAATAAACAGAAAATAACAGGATTTGAAAGTAGACGCGTACAAAGGCCGACGTGTACTTAGTAGTTCCATTTTGAACAAACGAAAAACAAACACACAGTTAGTCATATTTTGATAGCAACGAATGTATCGAGGAATTTTTATCTTTCACGCTGTTATATTGTTACCATAAAATCTATTTCGAAATCTGCTTATAACGAACACCACGCGCTTCGTGGAAATTAAACGTATTTTTACTCGCAATAGGTTTTCAAAATGTCGATCACGCTTTATCAAAGATGATCGCTCGGTATTTTGGCTTCGCTTTCGTTGAGAATTTTCTCTTTCTAAGATGGTCTGTGAGTTGTTCGGGGCCACGTGGCGCGTGATACTTGGTGAAAAGTGACGTCGATTTAATTTTGGAAATTCGTTGAAGCTGGTCGCGGAACCGAGAGGCGTTCCCGACAGAGTAATTCCTAGTTTTCGAGAAATTCGGGAAATTCAGCGTGGGTGGAAGGCGTCGCGTCGCGACGCTTTAGTCGAATTAAAGGTCATTCTTCGTCATAATCTCCAAATAGAAAGTTCGATGGCAACTTATTAAGTCATTCTTGAGAGACACGCTTTAGAGAAGACGGGGTTGCAGCGATTAAAACACACTCTTGGACCTGAATTTTGCCAGCTCTTGGCAGAGAAGCATGCGAACGATTAGATGTAATTCGTGCAGTCAAAACAGTGGTTACATTTAGAAACTTCGAGTGCAATCAATCGATAGCCTGCTACGTTGGAAGCTTATAGTAAATAATTAACCAGCATTTTCTTCGTTTTTTTTTTTTTTTGTATTTTGATTTCTTTCTATTTAAAAATTCGTTTCACTTATCTGGTAATTAGATTGGTGTTTACGCGAGATTAAATATAGAAAAATGTAAGCCGTATACGGAAATGCAGATCATATAAAACATAAAATATACATGTAAATTGCGGATGTTTATGCGTTTATACTTCTGTAAAAAAACACAGAGTTCGTTAAATATGCAAAAATGTATAAAGTATTCAAAGTATAGTACTTGTTAGAAGATTCAGAAAAATATAAATTTGCATAAATATGTGCATAGTTATGTATCTAGTTATACAGATAGTTATATATTTAGAATTGTCTGTTTGATCGTCTATTTCTTTAGAATTCTCTAGTTTAATTGAAATACAAATATTTTGCATAAAAATCCAGTCTATCGATAATCGTTTTCGATATACGTTCCTTGATATTTGTATCTTCTTTTTT
Source organism: Bombus difficillimus (assembly GCA_014737525.1). NCBI lineage: Eukaryota > Metazoa > Arthropoda > Insecta > Hymenoptera > Apidae > Bombus > Bombus difficillimus. The sequence continues at coordinate 2,208,311 of JACXIT010000099.1, forward strand.
ATTATGTATGTAACTTCGTTTGGTGTTTTATTTTACAATTAACAAATACACGATCGGTAGGTATGTAATTAATGATTTACCTGTGACGACGAAGTGACCTGTGGATGATGGGTAACGTGGCTCCTTCCGCTCACCATGTTGTTCTTTTTTTGAAAATTCTCCATGACAGTGTGCATGTCACCGTTTTCCCCTCCCTCCACTGGGAACTCCGACATCTGTAACAATAAACCACATGGTTAATCATCAACTTTCATTGCTGGTTCGTATTATTTTCGATGTATTTATTTCATTTTATTCTCCAATTTCAAACAATTAAATAACGTATAACATGATCGTCGCACTAATTTATACTGACTCAAAAATTGTGTCAAAAATCTATTATCGTACGAGTGAATTTAATGACAGAATTAATTAATTTGTTGTCGTACACAGGTACTAGCGTTCACCGTACGGCACACCAAGTACAAATGATCGAACTGTGAAAAGTCGCTGCGACTGGAAATCAGGCGAACAGCTACCACCCACGTGCTCGTTAATTGCACACGACCGATCCACCAGCTGATCCCGGATCTTGAAAATTCGTTGAAAAGTGGTCGGCCTTTCTCGCTTCATTAATTGGTTCGCGTTTCGAAAGCATATTGGTATATCGCGTGAAAAGTATTATGGAAACGAATGTTTGTAGTTTCCACTCTGAGAAGATTACCGAAGTCCAGTAAACAAGAAGTAAATACGTTTTTTCTTAGATTCGACCTCGATGACGCGACCGAGAAATGCAACTAGAGAAATACACTGCCGTTGTTTCATAGTGATGTTCGAGTGAGGTTAGACTTGGTATTAGAGGAATAAGAGAGGAATAAAAGAGGAATAGAAGGAAAAAGAAAAAGAAAAATAATCGAAGTGACACGAAGAAGCTTCGTAAAGCTTTCGATTCCACGTACGGCCTACGAGCACACTTGGACGTTTCTAGGAAAAAGACATGCGAGATACGCGAGTCTCGCAACACGTCTGTTACGTAAATGGAACCTTGTGGTCAACGGAACCGAAGGAAACACGTTCGCATACCGCTCGCGCTTGTGTATCAACACACCAGCATACACGCACGCCGAGTACTCGTTTAAAAAACTGCTATGGCAAAATGTAAACAGAGTGTATTCGCGTTTAGTACGCGAGTAAACGGTGAGTACACGCGTACTCTATATTGACACGCGATAGTAAGGCGAGACATTAGTTTAGCGGTAATTCAATAATTGTTGTTAGTAACGCACTGATTTCATACTAATTCTATACGTTAGTGACACCTAAATCGTACCATGGAATAACATCAGAGTAATCGATGCATATAGAATAACCTGAAGCTCTCAAGGTTTATAAAAGGAACGCTATCACATTGTTATATAGATTTAACTACAAGCACTGTACGGTGATATTTATCACAGGTAAAAATTGATAAAGATAGTAGAGAAAATACAAAACATCCATATAAGAAGCATTATTTGATCACATAAATTGTGTACAAATAGTTGTCACATATGAAAATTGGCCGAAATTATTTGGTATAATCAACGAATGATCATTCAATCAGTGATATAAAAAGGTTAAGAGGAGAACGATACGGTATTTAAACGGGCACAGTGGCGCGCGAGTGGCCGAAACACTAACCATTTGACAGTTCAGCGAGGGCACGCACACTTCCTCTTGCAACCTACTCCTCTTTACTATCTCTTCTTCTCCCCGCCATTGCTTCCTTATCGTTTTGAGAACCTCGATCGACATGCACTCGCAGCATCTCGATGCGATTCCCGGATCTGCACGGGCACTGGTGTCACACGGAACGATATTCGTTCAATTTCACGTGTCATCGTTACTCGTGGTTTTTTGACTACGCGTGTGATTGCTCTTTCATCCTGACTACGAATTACGCAACGATGACTTTTTGATCAGAACCGTCACTTTCGTAACGGTGAATATTGAACGACGATCGATCGCGATTTCGATGGATGATTACGCCGGAGAACGTATAAATAAACATAAATATAGATCGGGAGTGCCTTATGAAGAGCGTGATCTTCGTTTCAAAAAAGAAGAGATAAACAGCGAGGTCTTCCGTTCCTTTTCTATGGCTGGAACGAACAATTGTTAGAAAGAGAAAGAGAAACCACGTTGAGTATCTTTAATATTTCTAAGGATCTGAGGTACACGCGGTCTATATTTCGTACATCTACGAATGAGTAGAACGTGTACCGGCTGACACTGAGGACACACACGTAACCGGCAGCCGGATTGACAAGTATCGCGTGACGGTCAGACTCGAACTGAGCGACTGTGTCGCGCTGATGCCGCGAGAGCCGCGATCGTAGCGCCGCCCTCCCCGCCACGGCGACCCCGCGAACTTGCGAATTCCGCATAGCGAACGCGCACGTGAGAAAAGCCTCGAATTAAGAACGAAAACCAGGTCGTACGTCGGGATTCTAGGAAAAAGCAACGAACTAAATTAACGAAGATGTGTTTGACTATTATACAGCGTGCGAATTAATGAAATAAACGCGTTAAATCTCTGGTAATTGTTATTCGAAGCGTAGAAAGGAGACCCTCCTCCCCTCGTAATGTAAACACGTATGTCTGAATTTTATACCGGAACTACTGGTATAGGCAAAATGATAAATTTGTAATCTCATAGAAATTTAATAAATTTACGGCGTATTTTAAGAAATTTAAATGATATTTTCGTAAAAGATTCATTTCGATTTCGATTACTAATTATTTGGCAATTCTGGTGTTAAGCTTTTCGATAGTACTGAAATTTAATGAGAGATTTTGATCATCGTGATAGTTTCTATAAAACCTTCGTAGTCTTAAATAGTTTATTTCCAATATAGACATTACAAAGTCGTTAATAAGAATTCTATCAATAATAAACGTCAATTTTTGAAATTCCTTTATTTCTTACGTAAAACAGATGGCACCATTTTATGAATGGACGAAAGAACGAAGAGGATCGTAAAGACGTTATCTTATTAGTTATGCTTTTTTTTCTTCGCCAGAGATAAAAGGCTGTACGCTGTACACAATGCAGAGGAGACCGACGAAAGTTTTTCGTCATGCTAGAACGACAGAAGACAAAAAGTGCCGCGTTATTCGGAGAATCGAGTTATCGTTGACCCAGTTTTACAACCGCCCCCGTTTCAACAAGGGGTAGCGGAGCAATTAATGGGATCGAAAAATCGATCGATTTTATGGTTTGACTTCTACGAATCTCCATGTCAATTGGAACTCAAATTGAAGAATAAAATTCAATTCATGAAGTTACTTGTTTATGCTGAACGTAATAGGCTTCTCGATGTATGAGCACGACGACGTTGAAATTGTCACATGTACAGGCTGCCTCGTAAATAACAATTGTAAAGTATTAGAAGATCAGCCGAGGGCTTTACAACAGTGAAATGAAAAATATAGAAATAAAACGGCAAACAATCGTAGAAAATAAAGAAAAATGCATCACTGATCGATTACTAGACCGTGAAGGTTTATGCATTTGCGGGATATTTAAATGTGGAAGAACGTACAGAGTGCACGTAATATGCAAAAATATTTAATGTTCCTTGTATTCCGCTCCATTTGATTATATATGCCATAGTCTGATAAAACTGTGTCACAAAGAAAAAAAAAATGAGAACATTACATCATACTCCGGAAAAGCTTTAGACTATCTAGCAAGTTAATAAAATTTCTTTTTGGAACAACACTCGTATATCCATCACTATCTATTTTCAGTCTGTCTATAAAACTAACGTGTCTAGAGGCGACTCGTGACAGCCCTCGACTGATTTACGTTTGGAGGGAATGTTGGTTTCCTCTTATCTACTGTTCTGCGCTCACAGTGGAACACGTCTGAGAATCCAGGTCAGGATTTTCGTCTATCGTGATACTGAACGAATCACCGAAGAGAGCTGAGAATGTATGCCAGTTGGTATTCGGAGCGAGGGTTATGGCATATGGAACTCTTTCAAGATTTGGACACTCCAGGAAAAGATTGCACTGGAAGTGATTAAACCTTCCTCTTTTCGAAGTTCCGTATTGAAGTTCCATCACGATGCTATCTTTTGTAGAAACGATTTGTACTTCATCTGACAAACTATTTTTTAACCACTTTGCGGTCATGTAAGGAAAGTCAGCTTCGAACCAAAATTTAGCGGTATCGAATACAACAAATGGTCATGTAATACAAATTTCGCGAATAGTTTCTACTCACGTGTAGTAATTAAGAATGCCACACACTGCTTGAAATGATACGAATCAACTCTAATATCCACAATTATGGTATAGCAAAAAATCTTTTTTATTTGATACTTTCAACCGTAAAGCAATTACAACATTGAGCCCAAAAGACGATCAGAGAAAGTTCGGAAAGAAGACGCGAACCAACCATATCAAACGCTGCACAACGAACCTCTTCACCAGCGATATTACCGTCATTACCTCTTAAGCTCAACAACCAGAGCCCAATCTCGTAAGTCATCTTCGATGCACTGTATAAGGAACGAGCGACGATGAAGAAAGAAGCAGAGGAGAAAAAGTAAGCAGCTGGGCGATGGAAAAGAGGGACACAAAGACTGGAATGCGGTCTAACGAGGTGAATGTAAGAAAACTTCAACAACCAGGACGTCGAATGTCGTGGAATTTTGGTGAGAGTATACCGGGTGTCCTCGACATACGTGTCGGCCGTAACAACTGAAAATTCAGTCAACGGATCGAAGTTGAAACAACGATAAAATGTCAAGGAGGAAAAAGAAACAGGCGGAACGAAAGGAAAAAAGATAAGGAGAAATATTTTCGAAAAGAAATAGATAAGAAGTTAGGTGCGGCGTGCGACTCGCCGCCTTGATAGGTCAGTGACCAAATAATTTCTTCCCAGCTAGTTCGTTAAGAAAAGAAACGATAAATGTCAACCATTGGCGCCATTTGATTTATGGAGTCATAAATGGCGCAATAAACGCTCTGTTACAATTACCACGATCCATTGATCCATTGATCCATTGATTTCCTTTAGCGATTAGATTTTCTTGGCACGATTCGAACAAGTATTGTTGCAAGATGTTGATGATTGCTTGAACGTGTCGTGATTACATAGGTACGTGTGTCCCGAGATAAGAATGAGATCGATAGTGAAAATATTATGTAGTTTGTTTCGATCGATAACTTCGACTTGGCTCGTCTATTATTGTTGGAACAGGTGATGGGATTTTCTTGGATGGTTTTCGAGTGACGCGTGTTTCACTTTGTTTGCATTCGCTTCATTAGGAGTGTTTTCGTATCATGTAGATAATTGTCTAGATCATTTAAGAATTCCATGTATCATTGACGAGTGTGGAGAATTAATCATATTCATTAACAGACGGCGGATGTTTACGCAAATTCATATTTTGTAGGAACAGACTTGAAGAGATGGAATTTAAATAGAAATTTGTCTCGCGAAATTTGAAAATCATGTCAACATGTTTCTGAAGAAGAAGTATATTATGAAATATTTTTGTATAAGTTTCGAGAACTATACATACGACTTTATCACACCGGCGTTGGCGAAAAAGCTGTAGAATGATTATAGAATTTGTACAAAAATTTTCTGAACGCTATTTACAAATATTTTTCTAACAAATAACAACTTAATAATTTGTCTGGTTACAAAGAACGCTCTTTTGTACAATTCCACGTGCATCTTTATCAATTGAAATATCTATAAGAAAAACCTTGATGCCCAAAGCCGTTTAATCAAACGCTTTGATAAAGTTCAATCGAGACAATTAAAAACACTGTCATTTAACAATAACTTGTCTATTTCGCGTGTGGAACGGAGTCTCAAGGTTTCCAGCTGAGTATAACGGAGACAGTTTCTTGGCGCTTCCGTGTGGCTTCGAGCAAGCAAAAGGTTCTATCACCGAGAGCATTGGCAGACAGCTGTAGGCGTATTGACTCTCGCCAGACACAAAGAGGCGATTCGGAGACGTCGCCTCGTGACACTGTCGTTGTATCGGGAGAATCGTCTGTATACGAACGGGTTGTAAGCTCGTGTTCATAATCCTTGACGAAGACGCCGCTGCGCCGCGCGTTAAAGCCGGATTTCCAACGATACAAAGGCTCCAATTCGAGCCTCGTCCCACTGTGATTCTCTTCATCTTGATTTTATTCATTGTTTATGCTCCTTTTATAATTCGCGCAATGTCTCGTGTTTAAGATCTAAATAGGATTTAATTATTTTGTTAATTATTTCAGAAATGTTGTATTTTATTTATTATAAGAGAAAACGAGATGTTGCAATTTATAAAATTTGTATCTCGGATGGAAAGAATAAAGTTTCTATAAACACGTTTAGACTTTGAAAACTTTCATCCAGTTCTTTGTTCTGTTCTTCTGCCAAGACACGTATGGTTTTCAACTTTGTAGCTTACTTTATCTTTGTTCTTTCATTATCTATCTTTTGTTCAATTACGTATAGAGATTCATCGATGATGAAAATGTCGGTAAGATATTTATTGCATGTATATATTTGGTATATAACATTAATTAATATACAGCACGATATAATGGACAATCGATTGTTTAAATACTTTCTTTTCTGTTTTCTGCAAAATATAACTTGCCCGAGATATCTTGTACCTTCTATGTACATTTTCAGATTTGTTTGAAACTTTATCGATATAATCGTGATAAATAGAGTTTCGTTACAGTACTAGCGAAATTTCAAAATGTTTCACATAACACGCATAATATATTCGTAAAATGTTTCTACGAGTATTCGAATACTTTGATGAGTCAGTGTGTGTCTTCGACATCTTCCACTCGAATAAATCGACACATTTAAATGGAATCTAAAAATTGAATCTTGCATCTGCACAAGTTTCCTAAACTTTGTACTTGTTTATCTAATCATACGTATGACGCGAAATGACGCAAATTTCTTTTAATTTCAACGATTTCGTTCGCGATCGAGCTATGGAAGGTGTGTACGGCGTGACGCGACACTCTGTTGCCCGCTCAAACAAAGAAGTCCTCTGTGAGTTGCGAAGGAAACACGTTCCTCCGGTTCTACGCGCATAAAGGAGCTCTCTCGCCTAGCCGAGAGCAGGAATTCCTTGACGACTCGTCGTGGCATTGAGACACCAGAGATAAGAACCGGAGGAATTTCGCGCCAAGAAAATCCACCTTACCGATTCCGTGATAACAGGCCACGAATTCTAAAACAAGTACTAAATCAACTAAAATTGAATCGGAATTGAAGAATCGGAAGAAATATAAAATTGCAGATTTGGACGAAGATATAAATGGTGACAAATCTTTTAAATCGATTATTGGTGATTTCGTTTATCAGATTAGGGTAATCAGATTTGGTGAAAGAGCTTTCGAATTTTAAAATCAAATAGATTTAGGTGTAGGTAGGAAAATTGGAAGGGGAATTGAAAAAAAAATATCAAAAACGGAGAGTTTCTAAACAGTGATAAAATAATCGTGAATTTATAATTAATTAATCGGTGATCTTATTGGGAAATACGGTTCAAGAAAATTCATCTGAATCGTAATGGAAGAAATTGCGATTAACGTCTCGTGTAGAATGTTCCGTTCCTTATCGAAATAAAGTTCGAATTCATCGGAGATCATGATTTCTCTGATTTAATTAATATCAGATTATAAAACTATGAATTTTAAAAAAGGTCAAGCAGCTCTAAGAACTGGGGCTCCGAACCTGAAACGTGTTCGAGTTAATGTCAAGGAATAGAAAAACGTAATTATGTATGTTAAATATAAAATCTATAAAGGGAAAACTTGCTTAGTCATTGAGACTATATCCGGTTAAAATATTCTTATATTTAATTTTGGATATAGTGAAAGAAACTATAATTTAAGAAACGGCTAATAATACCACCAACCAAGTTTGTACCGAGAAAAGGTGGGTTGTCCTTGTTAATCCTAATTTTCGATGATCGATAATTCTTATCAGCTTTGATATTGTCGAAACTGTACATATAAATATAAATATCTGGCTGTGATGTAATCAAAGCGTTCAATGAACGTTTATTAATAAACAATCAAACGATTTCAGTACAACTGATTTAATCTTCTAAAAATTATTACCTAAAAATATCATTTAAATTTCAAAGTATCTCCAACAAGATCTTCTGAAGATTACTTGATTTCATTGAACTTTTATTCCACGAGAAGCATTACGTTTGTATTGTATTTATTTTCAACAAATTCATTTAAATTCCACAACTTTCGTATTGGATTGACGTAAGAATAATTAAAACGCGAATTGAATTAAATTAATTTCAGTGGAGCATATTCAATTTACGATTCGACCAACAGACAAGAGGTACTTCCGATTTGGGAAGCCCAAAGGATCCTTTATGGGACCGGTTTGCGAAACTTTCACGCCAGTCAGAACTTTGAAACAGTCCTTCTCGAGCTGGAACAATGAATCTAGAACGGATCAGAGCGAGAAAGAGCACCGTGTAACATTTGACGAGTTGAAAATGACAAATTGCCTGGTTCTAAATGAGAAATTAATCGATGCTGAGCATCTTTTAGGGGCCATTAATTATTTTAAGTAGAAGGAAAGTTGGACGGATTTAGTTTGTAGGCTGTTTGACCTTATTCTTTAACTTCGAAGCATATAGTTTGTACTGTTTATTTTAACCAAGAATGACGTATCACAAAAAGGATTTATCTTAATTTATATTAAAATGAATCTAAAAGATATTAAAAAAGAAAAAAGATCCCCGAGAGATTCAGAAATTAAAAAATATATCGTTCTTTTTCATAAAAGTTTTCATAAAATTTACGTCACGAAGAATGGATAAATTATTAGAATACGAATTCTTATCTGTATTTTACTGTAAGAAAATCTAATGAATTTAATCTGCAAAAGAATTTTAACAACCGCTTCTCTAGAATTCCTTCTGCCCACTTCACATAAATTAATATCGAGAAATATAATCAGCGTTTGCATTCCAACACGCTAAGGATCACATGCACAGCATTCAGCATCGTTGTCTTTGGTAATTATAATAACCAACTTCTCGTTCTAGCTGACCACTTTAATAGGAAAAAAAAAAATGATCGGAATAGTCCACGTTTCGTTTCATCGTTAGACCATAAGCTACACACATAGTGTACGATAGAAGTTGAATGGGCAAAAAGTCAATCGAAACGATTAAGACATCGGCAATTGCGCAAAAAAATGGTGCGTTCGACGATTATCGGTGGCGATGCACTTATATCGAGCTTATGGCATTCGGCCAGCGCATTCTGTAGCCTTATATAAGAGAACACAGACACAAGGAACACGATGATTACATGTCATTAGGTGGAGCGCGCGTTGCGGACCGATGCTTCTCGATTTGGCAACTGCTTCAGCATGATTCGAAGGCTGACCAAATTAATTAGTCGCACAAATCGTCGCTCCAAGGTCGCAAGGCCTTACCTGAATCTTAATTGATCGATGTTCCGTCGTAAATTCTCCTAATTTACCTTTGGAAAAATACTCTTCATTTTTAACGCTAACCTTACCAGACCCGGTCAAACGACCGGTCTCAAAATTTAATTAAAAATTGTACGTTCGTCGTTATCTCTTTTGTTCGTCTAACTTTATGTAAATTCTTATATTAACATAAATTGAAAAATGGATCAATTAATGGAATTTACATGAAGTCGGACGAACAAAAGAAATAATAATAAAATTTAAATTAAATTTTGGAGAATAATTAATAAAGTTATAACACGTTGAAGGATATTTTTAATTTCTTACGTATAGTGAATTCTCTTGATTCTAAAAAATAATTCTTCTTTGATAGATGGATAATGTAGGTACTATCAGTTGTAAATTTAATTAAGACAGAACAAAGTTGGAAGAAACAGGAACTAGGATGATTCATTAAACATAAATCTGATAAAACGGATGATAAGTATCGATTACATACAACAGAGACAAGATGAATCACGATCGCACAATCGTGTACTGAACAATCAGTAGTTGTTTAGTTAACAGATGCTGATTACAGCGGAAGGAGGAACAAATTGCCTACTCTCTTAACACTCTTACTACGGTAAATATTCCAGTAGTAAATAACTTGTCTACAAATCGCGAATTCGGCGATACCAGACTTCTCTTCCGCGTTAAAATATACCTAATAATTTAACGCAAACACATTTATTAAAACGAAAGATTAATGCCATAACCATACAAAAAAAAAAAAAAAAAAAAAAAAAAAAAAAAAAAAAAAAAAAAAAAAAAAAAAAAAAAAAAAAAAAAAAAAAAAAAAAAAGAAAGAAAAAGAAGAAATAACCACCCACGTTGAAACTATCGAAGTTACCTTGCACGGTTCATCCTATCGTCGTTTCTTTCCCTGGTTAACTCTTCAATTACCTTTAACCATGCACGCCAATTAAATTGCCCGTTTACCTCATTTAATCGTCGCTCAATCAACAACGTTCTCCGTTGCGTAAGAGTTTCGTCGAGTCTCGTTTTATTCGGACAATCACGAATTCGAAGAGAGGGGCACGTGAGTGGAGGCAACGGTTCCAAGAAGCGGCGACACGGTAGCCAAAGAAACGGCACGAGACGAATCGCTACCGAGAAGCGGTCTGTTAACCCGTTTGCGACCGCTTGAACACGATTTGCGTCACCGTGTCGGAATACTGGCGCGGAATGCGCACGGAGAGGAGGCATCCAAGGTACTCGAGGAGGAAGTCTGGTTCTTTCGCGCGTCCCTCGAGAGGACAGCTGAAACGATGTTGGAATAACACTCGAATAGGTTACGTTCGATGGCGTGGTGACGAAACGTGTAATTTTGTACGTACCTTTCAACCGTATTTTAATACGCGTACATTGATTTGTAATTCGCTGAATTGTTGTTATTTATGGAACGATTGGTAATACAGTATCGAAGGAATTTTCGTTTTATAATAACATTGCGTAGAAATCGTTGTACCGCTTCGAGGTAGAGCACTCGGGTAAGTAAATCGTCGAACAGAGTAATGATTTATGCTATTAAGGTATATCGCGATGAAAACAATGTCTTTATCTGCGATATCTAGAGACGATCGCGAGAGACATTTTTGAAAGTGCTTAGTCAAGTTTGTCTATCTTAATCGGCAATGCTTTAAAGCAATGATTCATACGGATTCTCCGTATCCTACTAGTTATTATGTAATCGAGTATTTTGACGTTTATCCAGAATGTTAAGGAACGTCAATATTATAGTACGGTGTGTCATTCCCTCCGTTTCGAAACAAAAGCGTATTCACTTTTTACGTCGAGGAATGAATGAACGAGGCATTGTGGAGGTGAAAGTGGGCGACTGTGAGTAAGACGGTGGATGTTCTGGTATACGGATGCAATCGAGTTGTAGTAAGTTTCGATGGGAAATGCTGGCCGCGTGCGGCTCGAATTCTCAAGAGTGAAAAGAAGAGAGTTCGCGTTTTAGTTTCTATTATCTTAACGTTCGAATGATCGACGGCGAAAGTGTGTGAACAGAGGAGATTCGAGTTTGAATTTCTAATTACGGCCACAGCGCCTTACATCCTTTTACGATTGTCGTGTAATCGATATCATACATAGATTAATCTACGTATAGGATATTTTATAAAAAAATGAGTACTTTACCGTGGTGCAAACAAATAAATATTTTATAATGTTCCTATACACACACGTCTGACGGTGAAACGCGATACTCGCTACGTTATAAAATAGAAATCTTCTCAACGTTGCCTCGCAACATTTTAGAAGCAGAGAAACGCGTATTAAGTAGCTACGAAATTTATACGATAATTTATCTTATTTGACACCAAGGTGCAAATTCATTTCCCCGTTGCAATTTTATCCAAATACAAGATCAAGAAGAAAAATACAAGAAGAAGATACATCCAAATACAGATCGCAAAAATCTTTGATAAAAACCGTTTCACAAATTCCACGCGGTTACTTCAACGACGCAGCTACGATTCCTCGGCTAATCCGCTCAAACAGCCTCGGTACGATCAATCGCGTCGATGCGTTCGTCCCAAGATTCCCGCTATTCCCATTTCATTCACCTTCGTGGAAGAAATCGAGGCGGCCGAGCCACCTGTCCCCGCGCGATCGTCGCTTTTGCTATTCCGATCACAGTCGTTCGTACGAGCACGAACCAGAAGTCATCACAACAGTAAACACCGATTAGTCATCTGGCGAACTTAGAAAACCTGACCCCTTCGTTGCAACGTGTACGCAATTCTATATATAAACTTTACAATCTAACTGACACATTCGTAGAATAACCGTACGTTCAACATCGATTCCTAGACAGCGAGTGGAGTTTGATATGCCTAGAATGTATATACGTGTGTACTCGTGTATGACATTGCGTGTGGTTTTAGCGCAATGATGTCACGCCGTTGTAACGGATCGTGACGCGACGCGGTGCTTTGATTGCCTGATGGATGGTTACAACCGCGAATCTCGTTTGTGACCGAAACAATGACGCACACGAGAGACCGTGACGTTGTGATTAGACCGTGTGCACATATAGCGCATCATCTTCTTTCGCAGAATTCTCTCGTTTGTTCGTTCATGATCGACGTTGTAAAGTCCAACGCTTTATCGTGGTCGTTATGCTATCCAGATTAGATTTCTCCTCTCTGTTAACAACAGCTTTTTTACAGCTACTTTTTTCTTTTCGTTTCGATCGGCAACGTGCATCCACGCGGAGTGCATTTCGAGTGGTGATAAATGAGAGGTGCGAGTGTGAAGGGTAAAGAGATGCTCCGAAGTTGAAGCGAATAGAGACGCGAGATACGTACATAGATTAGGATGATGGAAATTTTGTTTTCTTTTGGTTGGATCTGTAAGTTGTTTGCTTTCGGATGTGTAACAGGAAATATCGAATGTAGAGATAGGTGAGTGGAGATACGTCAGGATTGAAAGTTTGTTGGACTCGGGTTGAGAAGTGGTTGTTCGAGTGATAAAAAGAGTTGAAGCAGGTAGAGATACGAACAAGTTTAGGTACATGAATATTTTTATACACTGAAATCGATACCCGTTTGATCGTGTAGATCTTGTAGGTGAAACTGTACTATTTAAAGAGAATCGTACTATTTTACGAAGATCTTGTCGCGAAGCTATTTCCACGAAGAGTATTATATTCAACTTTCTCGTTACAATTTTTCAACGATTTTTTAGAGACATCGTCTCCAATGTCTTGCAACGTATCCAAAGGTAAAGAAGATCGTAAAAGTTCAATCTGAAAAAATTATGTCGGTCTAATGACAAGATTGGATCGTACAGACCTGAATACAGAATAAGATAAATAAGCTTTAAAGTTAATAAACGTCCGGTGACTCACGGACTGCGCACTCTGAACTTCAATTTAAACTAAAACAGAACTATTTCTTCATTGAAACAATAGATGTTGAATCTTTCTCTTTAAGACAAAAAGAAAAGAAACGTTCTGTAACATCACAGTATCCAATTTGTAAACCTCGGTTACTCGTCGAGCGCAACGAACGAGCTACGACGAAACGTCATCGTTTTTGAACAAACAACGTAATACATCATTCGCAGTGGCAATGAACGAACGACACAGATCGAAGCCAGCATCCTTAGAAAAAATCGAGGAGAAGAGAAGGAGAGAGACAAAAAAAAAAAAAAAAAAACTGGAAAATCGGTGAGTCAGACGCGACACTGCCGAGCGAAGATTAATTTATAAAATTTTGAATTCTCTCGACACCTACTCAAATAGAGTATGATGTCATTCGACATGTTCGCGCCAAACACTCATTGCGAAAATATGCGTAATTACGCGAACGAGGGAAGTCATGTCACTTATGATCTCGATAACGAGACGACGACGTCGAGATTAATTGCTGCCTCGCTATCTAACTTTTCTTTGACACGTACCGTGTTTACTCCACACGTGAATATTATTTATATGCGGTTACATGACGTTGCTTTGTCATAGTTAAAAGGAAAAGATAGGAAGACAGCTAATAACGATAACAATAGGATAATGATAATAGTGTCTGAAGGTATTTGAATGTTTTTGAAACGTATGTACGGGACTGAAAATTCTTGCCAATTTTATTTTATCGAGTACGAAACTCGAAGCAATATGCGATTCGATTTTGCATATATTATCGATCATTGATATAATATGATCTTATAGCGGACTATTCCATTTTATTTTCTTTAAGCGATCCTTAAAGCGAAGATACAAACTTACCGATTTGAGAAAAGCGCCCCTGCCCTTGTACAGCAAACTGCTGTGAGATCTGCTGCTCCCATGCTTGTGCAGCATGTTCAATCCCCGGTCGACGCTCATTCATAAATCTATTTTCACGCACTGCCACGCGAAGAAATTTCAACCGATGTTCGATAATTGATCGTTACACAGCTCCTACTTTTTGTTATTTATCACGTTCTATTCATAGAATCTTCAAGGACTACACGACTTGGACGATAGTTTCGCAGGTCGCACAGCTCTTTCCGAACACGATCCAATGGTCTAGTTATTTTCTCAGTTACGCACTGTATCAAGAAAACAAACACGACGAAGCGATTAAAATTCGCGTGTATTTCTTTTCCTTATAAAATTCTGTTTAAAACACGCTGAATTTTATTTAGTCGGTGAATGGATTGATCTTTCGCTGTGCAATGAATTTACGGTCGCGAATAAAGTCCGTTATCAACGAGGGAGCAGTTCGTGGGACGCAAATAGAACGCCGAAGCTGGTATCAAAATTAAGCGTGCTCGAGAACGTTGTTTTAACGACTGAAAATTACGGGACAAGATAACGATTTCGTGGTAGGACCAATGCAAACAGATCGATAGGGATCGATGGAAGATTCGCTTTCTACGGCTTTCTGACACGCGACCATCATCCCCTTGTGAAACAGCTGTCCAAATAGAGACATTGTTTTCCTTGCGAAGGAATTCCGATGAAGTTTGAATAAGCGAGGAATGCAGCCGACGAAAGTGTTTTATTTTCGAAGATACGTACGTACATGGAAAACTATAGAATGCCTACAACGAAGAGGACGTTTCTGTTAAACCTTGGATTTGTGCTGATCGAGATTCGGACATATTTGAGAGGAATACATCGAATGCGGTAAGAATACACCGAAGAATTAGTTTTTTAAATATAAAAAAGAATTCAGAAAATTTGAACAACATCTCTCTTTTCGAACGAGCATCGTTATCTCTAAAAAAATGTTATAAAATGCGAGTAACTTTAACATGAAAATTCAAAACACACATTGTCAAAACGTTTATAACGCAAACTGCAAAAGATCAAAATCGCTGTCAATTAGCCGCGTCTAGAAAGAAAGGAAAGAAAGATTGTCGTAATACGCGTGACGCAAGAAACGGAAAGGCACTTAGAAGGTTTTATCAGCGCTGCTTATCAGCGCCGCCGATAATATTCGCTGTAAGAGACGCAGATAAGGAGCGGTTGGATTATTTTCGATACCGTCGGCCAATTTTGGCTGCGTGCATCGACGCTTGGTTCGCGAAGGGAATCGAAACGTCCTGTTTCCGGCCGAGGAAGTCACGCATTCAGCGCGCCATATCGTCTCGTGTTCGCGTGCGCGACTAGGAATGCACGTGGCTTTTGTTCTAGCCGGTCTCGAGACGCGTCTCTCCTTGCTTTGCATTTCTATGCAGCCGATCATGCGGAAGTAGCTCACGCACGTCACATTACGTAACCGTCGTGACCGAAAACCTGGCTCGATCGAACGTTCACGTGCCTCGTGTCGTTCGAAAGAACCTTCGAACTCCAATTTGTAACTTGTAACAAGAATAAGTCGACGAGAAGAGTCGCACTTGGAATTTGAAACGTAGGATTCTTTTCATCGGGTTCCTCTTTTCGATACCACGATAAGCGTCGAGAAACAGGATCCTTTGAATTATAAATAAAATAATTTTCTATCAACTGGACGATCGGTGGAAAAGAATTAGCCGGAATTGACTGTCTTTTTAAATAAATCGTTCGTATCATAGTACAGTTTTTTTGTTTTTAAAACGATAATAATGACGTTTCTACGAATTTCTTATCTCGTAAGGAATAATAAATAATTTCTTGTTAATGGTATGCGCTGAATTACGTCCGATTAATTACGCGCGAAAGAAGTGCGTCGCGTCAGAATGGTAACGCGTTAAGATGTAACAACGGTGTTACGCAAGCCGCCATTTCGGTCACGACACCTCGGCGACAACGAAAGACCAATCCAACACAGAAATTGATCGCATTAGATAAGACGTTCGATCTTCGTCTTCGCGGTACACTCCACCTCCAATTTTCCACGAAATCCTCCTCGTTCACGATATAACGATAACTCGTTCGCTTCGACTCGATCTTCGACGATTTCAATATGTAACTCACTTGCTAAATTATTCGTTTCGATGCAATCTCAAACGAATTGAATTCGGTAAAAGAAGCATTCGTTTCGATCATCGCACGAGCTCGACCGTTCGCGGACTGTCGACATCGACACGTTCGAAACGTACGTACAGCGAAGGCGAAAGGTGATCGAACTAAGTCGTTCGAACAACCATTCACCGGTACACGAATCGGTTTAGATCGTTGTAGGGAACACTGTATCGATGGCCGGGGCAGATTCGACTGGCATTCGATCGGCTCGAGCCACGACGCGAGACTACCGCTACGCTCGTGCCCCAGTCGCTACAAATACCCCGTTATCAATGGCGGGGCGCGTTATCACGCGGCACGAGAGTTACTGAACCAGCGATATAGACACACAGGCTCACGAAAGTGTTCGAACACTTGTAGATACCTTTTATGAATATATTACGTGTGATATACGAGACATTTTGGAATCTCGTTAGCGCTCTAATCGATCTAAGAATCGGCCGAAAGTTCGAAAGAACGTTTTGCAAATATATTATAGAAATTACAAAATATCCCGTATATATCGCATATAAGCGATCGATACTATTTCTTCTCGATATTATGACACGATGTAACATCGATGGCTACGCACGCGGTATACTAATTTCTTTTATTAAACGCGCTCAATCAAAACGAATAATCTTGTAGTTTCTATATAGATTTTCAGATTGCTTTCAAATTTGAACGATACACCGATGACAGTCGCGTGTTGTTACGGTGCTGATGAAATTTGAAAATATTTTATGTAACACGTACAACGTGGACGTAAAAGTTTCCTATGGCAAGTGTTCAAATATTTTCAAGAGTAGGCGATCGCAATCAGCTGGTCCCCATCTCGGCCTGATCGAGCAACGAAGAAGTCTTCGAACAGGTGGAGGGGCATCTAATCGTGCGACAGAGAACACCGCTTCCGAGGAATCGATGATTCATCGATGAATCGAGGAGGTGGAGAAGCTTGTTGGTTTGCAGAGAGGGAGTTCGTTCTCCGGAAAGGTAGCCCACGGAGGATGCTTCTTCGGGGAATTTTCTCGAACGACGCCGCGCCCTGAATACTTTAGTAGCAGGAAAAGAATTAGCGTGCCGATAAACTGGGATTTTTTAGAGGAAGTTTGCTGATTTATTGGGAGATTTCGGCGCGCCGTTTTTGGTCGATACGCGCGCGACGCAAGGAAAAATGAAACGAGTCTATTTTTGGCGATTCTTTGATTTTGAAAAAATCGAACGAAGAGAATTTTAAGAGAATTACTGCCATTTCCTATTCAACCTTAATACGTCCTATTCGCCCACGATCGCTGACGAATAATTAACCACCGCTCTCATCGAAGCATCGAAATGAGAATTAATTTCTCTTCCACGAATCCATAAACTGCTCCGATATGGATATCAACGAATCTATATCAATTTCGTGTTCCAACATTTATAATTCTATGCGCGTTTTGAAATTGCCAAGTTCTCGAATCTTTCAACAAATTATATCGGACGAAATTTCAAAGATTCAACATCTTCGCGTTATACTTTACGCTGTTACTTCCTTCGAACCGTGTCCATCAATGTTTTCCTTATTCTTTTCCTCGTTGTTTTACGCTTTTTCTAAGAAATCTCGTCGCGTTGATATTAATAAATTGCTATTACTATCACGACTATTCAAACTTTCAAGACCCAAGATGGACGATTCAAGGCCATATAGAGACTTTCGTGAGTTTCAAGCTTCGAATCACGTTCAAGATGATTCGTATCTCCGTAACATCTATAGCCTTGAACTTGAAAAACTTGGAGCGACCATCGCCAATCATTGGTAGATTCGAAAATTGATCGAAACGTGAATGGACATCGACTAATCGGTTCCGTTCAAACGCTCGGCCATTCAACAGGCTAACTCACACGACTGGAGGGACTGAGCGTGGTCGCTGGTTCATTCATTGGGCGATGACGTAATCGCCGAGCGAGTACTATCAGCGTGAATTGAGCGACTATGGTGCACAAGGGATGCACGATGTGCAACGTTCCCGGCGCGGAATCTAATTGACATACCGCGAAATTCGACGGTCAAACTTATTTATGAATCTTATTCTTACTCGTCTCCTTCCTCTTCTTCTTCTTCTTCTTCTTCTTCTGCTTCTTCTTACTTGGCTTAGTTGCTCTTTGAATCTTGGAGTTTCGCGAAATCGTCATGTCGTCTGATTTGTTGGAAACGGTTTGTGCGATAATAGTAGCAGATTCTTATTCATATACGTAGCGTAGTTTGCTTAATTTAATCCGCTGGAAATGAAATTCTTTTTTAATTTATTTCGTTGGAAGTGATTTATCTGGACAGTTTTAATTATGTGATCAACGCGCGTAAACAAAGTCTTTAGAAATTCTAATGTCTTGAAATTTGCAAGTAAATAAGAGACTAAGAAATGGTAATATTATGTCTTTGCTTAAAAATTATTAAGTCACGCTATTTAGCACGGTTGTAGTCACTGTTGTCATAATACGTGTGTGATAATTATAGTAGTATACCTTAACTACCATTTAAATGAAATGATACGCTGTTATTATAATAGCGCGACTTACCGATGTTTCGACGCGTACTTTACGCTTCACAGTGGGCATTTCCCATATTAACGGCAAAGTAAAAATTGCCGAATCTCGGAGAACCTTATAAATTGAAAATTACATAAAGAAACATTAACAAACGGTAAAATCCACTCTTACGTGGCGATTACACAGCAGATGATGATTGTTTGTGTTTACGACGATGAGTACGAATTACGTAAAAAAGAGAACGATCGAACGATATGAGTCATCTCTCTGGATATACGTGCATTCTATACGACAGATTTCATAGTTCTTCGTCGAGTTTCTCGGAAATTTTATATCCGTGTCTTGATATTTCAAGCTTTCCTCGGAACGGTCGGATCGCAACGGGTCTGACCTATTTCCACGATTGGGGGAACCTTTAAAACACGACAGAAACCCTGAACTTGGACTCGAGAAGGACGATTAGGTGTCACGAGTGGCGTAACTCGCGCGGCTGACTCACTTTCGAGTCAAGGATGTCACGACTCTGAGCGTCGTGCTCGTATCCTCATTTAACCCGTTTTCGCTTGTATCTACTTAAATCAAGAATCACGTTCTACCGAACGAGACTTCAAACATCGTCATCGACATGCTTGTATACCAAAATATCAATGATAATTTTTTAAATTCCTCCAATGTATCCTAAGATGATATTATTTTACAAAGAAAATATTTCCAATCAGTGATGTACAACCTGTCCAGCTACTATCGATATTCAATTCTTGGTTAATGTGATAATCTTTGAATATACTCTGTTACGTCGCGTGAGATGGTCCGTGCGACGTCCCTCATGGTCTGACTGCCAAGTCCACATACCTTCGTACCAAACCCCAATAAACCTAAGGAACCACCATAAACCGATTCTTTTTAACTTCATCTTTATTCATATAAGTATTTTAGGTTTATGGGTGGTCCTTGAAACAGTCCTTAGGTTTATTCCGCGCTCGTACAAATTACAGAGAAAGCGAAGGTTTGTCTAACGGGAAAGCAGATTTTCCCAAGAACAAGGACACCCATGAGCCACGTTGGCAGGAAACTTTCTCCTCATATTTTCACTAATTAACGATGGCGATAACCAATAGGCATCGCGGATCGTTACCCTCACTTTCCTACCGAAAAGTGTGAACAACGAATCCGCGTTCCTAGTTCAAAAAGGCACACCCACACCGAACCTTCCTCCGTAGTAATACGAGACGTGTCTTCACTGTTCTTGCAACCATCGGGCAGTCATCTTAACTATTCGTTCACCCTTAGTGTAGTACTCGACTCAACTATCAATTTTATTTCTATCAATCATTGTCATATCTATCTAACTAATCGACGTACGGTTTGCGTGTACAAGTGTTGTAAAATATATATTTATAAAACTGTAGATTACAGTTTTATTCCACTAGAACTACCCCTATTATCTCACAAGAAATAAGGGGATCGACCTGCTCGTGGTGTCGATTGCTACAATCGTAACGGGAATTTACGACTCCTGTTGACGCGTCTCCCCGCGACTAGCCGAAAATACATACTCAAATATTCCAAGTAATCTTAATTAATACATTTGCATTCTCTTTTGATCTAGTCGATAGCGTTCGGTGTGTCGAATTTTTAAAGAGAATCAAAGAATTCTTCGCGTTTAAATCGTCCATATAATCCATACCCAAAGAATGCGAACAGTTTCATTATATATTGTAAATATATTTCAAATAGCTCTAACCAATTTATTTCCATTTCTTCCAAATCTAGTCAATCGCGTCAAAAGCAGCCAATCTCTGAGCGGAACGAGTTTTCGTTCAAATTTCTCATACCTAATTATCATCGCTATTAGAACGTAACCAAATATTCCCTCTAATTCTAAAGCTACTTACTTTCCAAGTAAATAAACGATCGGAACTAGGCAACATAGTAAACGTGCACGCAACGATAGCAACAAATTTTCCTCTCAAACGAAACGGTAGCGTGATTTGTCAAGAGACGCGCGTTTTGCGGTATTGCAGCAACGAAAGCGTGAAGTTTTCAATCGACCGTGCTACGGGTAACGACGTCGTAAATAACGCGTGCGAGTGAGTGAAGATTAAAAGGCTTAAGATTAGAATATGTTCGGGTTCGATTGGGTCGAATATTTCGCATACGGAGAGAGAGAAAGAGAGAGTGGCAAGTGCGTCGAACCTTGCCAACCGTTCCAAAGATCGCAGCCTTCCTCTATTAGGATGCCAGCCATTCCTTCGAACGCTCTATAAGAGGATACGATGCTTCTTTTTCTGCTTATCGAGCTCGATATGTTCGAAGAATGTTTCTTCCATCGATGCTATGTTGTTAATCTGTGCTTCTTACTTCGCGTAACGTTCGTTCTTTAGACGATAGTTTGTTTCATCATGGAAAGTCTTCCGCTTGAAAATAGACTTGAACTTCGTGAAAGAGGAATTTTTAGGAGCACGGAGGATCGGTGAGATCTGGTGGCGGGGTTAGGTGGGTTATTACGGGTTTGCAGATGTGGAATGTTGAGTTGAGATTGATCGACTACTTGGCAGAGGATCACCGGAGTTCCCGATTGAATTATTGTATTATTAGAATGTACATCTATATCTCGTATATCGTATTATTAGAATGTATATCTATCTATATCTTTTACATTGTATTATTAGAATGTATACGTATGTCTCTTGTATCGTATTTTTAGAAGGTTCTTTTAATAATTAAGTTTTTAATAACGTTAAGAATTCGTAATAAATTCCCGGTTACTTCTAAACTTTGAGTCTATCAGCGATGCTATGTTTTGTATAAAAATCGAATATCATATAAAAGTCAGCATACTTGGGCTACATACTTTTAATTATTTAAGACGTAGAAGATTCACAATTAGGATCATCGAGGGCCACTCAAACGGTCAAATTAAACAGCACACGCGTCATCACGGGCTCTATATGTTCCTAGGTGCACGTTGCCCTCGCCGCGTCTAAATCGAGATGCACTTCAATCGAGCAGCCACGGCAACTATACTTAAACTTAACGAACACAACGCAGCTCCGCAGCCAATGCTGCTTATTTACAGACTAATTAATTTCAACTTAATTACGAAGATCTTTGTTAAACGTTCGATCCATTAGCTTTCGTTTCGATTTTCTCGATCACTTTGACCGTAGTTACCGCGGAAGATCATTCGTTGGAGAAGTTTATATCTGACAGAAGATAGCAAAACTCGATAACTGTTTTATCTCGTATCTGAACTTTAATCTTTGACACGATAAGCTTTTGATTCCCGAGATAATGAACCGTCGATTTCATTTTTTAAATAAATGGCCTTCATTTTTAAAAACAATTGAAATTTAAAACAACGGAGTTGTCCGATCTGCCGGACGACGATCCCAGTCTTCAGTTTCTATTTTTTAAATTCCTCATTTTCGTAACAAACGAGTTCCTAATTTCGTAACCTTCGAATTCCAAAGTGTCGATTTCCGAAATGACATAGCTCCAATTTTCATGGCTTTGACTGTCAAAAAATTAAAAACGTAGCGTTATAAACAACTCTAAAAATTATTCTGATAACGATGACTAAAAGGAAAATACAAACGCATATATTTAAAACACATTTAGAAAGTGACGTCCAAACGAAGTTGGTCGAAACGCGGTATGTCACGAAGAATTAGAAAGTCGTGACGTATCTTGGTTTCTCGAAACAGAAGGGACGATAATAAGTTCAAAGAGACGGCGAGAGCAGTGATGAATCTTTTGGAACTACTGTCTAGTAAGAAAATATCGATAACTATTTAATTTCATTTGCTCTTATCGGTAGACTTTAAAAATTACCTTTGAGTCCATAAAATTCACTTATCTTTATATCTTATTTTATATCATCGGTAAATTAGAAAAAAGAAAAATCCATGCTATCGATACGATATTAATACCGAATAATAATCCGCTAATAATCGATTTATATACAAATAAATAATAAAAGAAAATAACAAAATTTACGCTTCCCCTTATCGACTAGCAAATGTTAAAAGGAATAAATATAAAACAATTACCATCAAAGAAAATCGAAACTCAGGTATAGCGTTTATATTTCTTAAAACGATTTTACAGACCGATCGATTCGACCATTTCGATCGACTGAACCGCGTTTTGGCAAATCTCGAACGACGAAGAATCGTCACGAACGTGTTTGCATTCGCGACACGATCGGTGAAACGAGAGCCGGTCGTTCGTGTCTCATCGAATTCATTCTCACGACATGACAACAGAGAGTCCCGGCTATGATTCACGCCTTTTATCGAGCCACTTAAACGCGTGGTATTCTCCAGCGGCGATAACAGCCGCGAAACGTGAACGGAAACGGGCAACATTTTTATCCTTCGCCGCTATTTATGGTGACTTACGCGGAAATGGATCGTTCGTTTCGCCGTCTACTTCCTCCACGCTTAACCAAACAAGCGTCAACCGTGACGTAATATTTCGGTATACAGCGCTTAAGATTCTATGAATCTTCCGTAGTCTTCGAGTGTACGAGAATAGACACTTCCGGATTATTATCGATGTTTCACAACCTTGACAAAATTCTCAACCGGTTCAGTGAATTTGATTGAAGAGGCATTCTAAACACAGACGAGCAGGAAATTTGATAAAAAAGAGCCACAATGTTACGCGAGTTCTCGTACGAGACTTATCTATAGTAAGAAAGTTTCATTCATGAAATTCCAAGCTCTGGACCAACTCCTAACCTGGAAGATCGTGTAATTAGAAACTCCAAGTTTACTGAAATCTGATTTTTTTGTATTATGGGAAGCTGTGAGCGAGTAATTGGAAATGTGATAGGAAATATTATAAAATTGATATGTTATTACTTTTCGTGTATACCGCGTTTTTAATGGATTAAATAATTTAAAAAAGGAAGATACCCGAACAGATGAGAAGAAAAGGCGAGAGAAACAGCTGGGTTAAGCAAAGTTATATTCTGTTACAAAATACTCGCTCGATATATTAACCCGTTAGCTGTTTCTGACGAGTATACTCGTCGCGAAGAAATATTTCGTGTTACGACAAGCACCGTCATAATAAAATTAAACATTGAAACAGTCAAAATTTTCAAAGAAGCCGCAACAGCTAACTTTTTAACTCCAGCTTAAATGGAATTAGGGAAAAAAGGTGAAGAATATTACTTATTGAAGAAAGTGATAGAACTTTATTATAATATCGTCTCCAAATTTCTAATTATCAAACAAAAAAAAAAAAAAAAAAGAAAGAAAGAAATATGTTCGGTTCCTCTAACGCGTACGTAACCTCGTTTCTATCGTGGAATTTGTTCAAATCCATGTACAAATTGATCGGGCAAACGAAAGATGAGTCTCGCGTTGAGGAATGGAGTTTGGACGAAGAGGGGCAAGTTATTGTGGCACAATCCGGATCGGTGAGTCACGAGACGCGTGTCACCGTGTGAGATACGTTACGAAGAGTAGAGCTACGGCTCCGTGGAGGAGATCGGTGATTCACCTTCTGCCGGCGGGCTTATCGTCGCCTCTGAAAATTCATTACGCGAGCGTACCGCGTAATCGCGTCGTGTTCGGTCCCACCCATAGAAAACTTAAATCGGGGATACGTTATCGGTGCAAAAAAATCGATGACATTAATCACCGTGTATGATTGATAGAGTAGATATGTTCCTTAAAAAAACGTTATCGGTATTGTAATGCGTAATTTTGTACGAGAGAATAATATGAGAAGATGTTGGAGAGCTCTCGAAATTAGGAAGAATGATTCATCGTAGGACAAAGTATTGAATCTTCTCGTAAGATAAAAACCGACGATCGACTACAAGTTTTATCAATTTCGTTACATAAAGTACGCGATTAACGTTCAGTTCTCAAGAAACAATTTTCTTTCGCGAATTCGTTTATTACGAGAAGACGATACGAATAATAGCAAATTCGAAAATAATGTTTTTCAATGTAGGTTTTTCCGCTTGTTTCGAACGTCTTGTAACACGAGTGGTATCTTGCGTCTGAGAATATGTTTTTTCAAAAGTAAATAGATACTATTGGTTCTATATGTTTAACGAGTTATTATGGGAGTTGCAAGAACGACGCGTAATCTTCTTCCAAGCTCGTAATATCGGTTGAAGCACAGTGAAGAAGCCTGTGGCAGTTCGTTACGTAACAAGAAGGAACTTTAAAAAAGAACTGCGAGTTCGTTAGAAAAATATCAACGTGTCGTAACGTGGAAAGGGAAACAACTAGAAAAATAAGACGCTTTCGTTAAAAAGTAGAGAACGTATCGAGATATTTGATATGGCAACATAAATTTCAAGCATAAAATCTCGAATCGAAGAAAACACTGTTTTAAAAGAGCGAAGAGTAAATTGAGATATGCAGCTGGGTATCCGCCACAGCATCCTTCTACCGCGTATCTGTGTGTACAAAATAAATTCGCAAGATTTCAGCGAGTAATTCCAATTCGCCGAGTATTTTTCCGCGTAAGCGCAGCCACGAGCACGCGCAGCATGAACGAATGAGCTGGATGAATGGACGAGGCTGTGAATCATTCGTGGAGGAAGTTCAAGGTCGTACGTTACGATACCGAGCCACGTGCTTCTGTATCGCCTTGTGCGTGTTATCACGAACGCATAATGTGCACGGCCATTCGACGTTTCTTCTTCGTTAAACCACGTTTCTTTCCTTTGGAAAGGTCGACGACCCTTATCAAGTCTTTCGTTTACAAGAATTCGTCAACTTTCAACGTTCGTTCTTCCGGAAATTTTGTAACACATAGTACTTGACACTCGAACATTAAGCAATAATTCGTACAACCCTTGGTCCAATCGTAATTCCAATAAATTCTAAATAAAACATTTCTATGAATTTGAAAATCACACTCTGATTTGACGATCTTAATGAAACCGTGGATGAAACATATCTAACGTTATAAAATCGAGCAAATTTGGAAACTGAATACACCTCGATTCAACGACCCTGATAAACCCTAAAAATGAAACATACTTGTGCATTCCAAAGGTTTGACATACGACTTAATTTTACGATTTAACGATCTACCAAATAGACTGCAAGTTAGAAACGATCTTTACGTATTCCGAAACCGTATGCCAACTTAATAAGGCTGATTACGCGTCTCAGCCGGTAATCAAGCAAATTCTTCGAATCTTCGCGAAAATGATTCATCCGTTGTGGCTTGCACAACGACCTGTGCAGATTGTGCAGGCCGTCGATCTGAAAATCGAGGATCCACAAGGGGGAGGAAGGAGCGCAACAAGAAATTCGGCTGAGTCACTCTGTCGGTGGATCGTTTGTGGCATGGAAACGCGAAGAGCAAACGGGTACGCGAGTTCCCATACCGGGCCCCTTGGCGAATGCCGATGAGTCACGAAGGAATTCCAGACGTGCACGCGAGAACAGACCCCCTTTCCTTTTTCTCACCTCTGGGTCAGTAGACATTACATGCCAGTCGGTCGGTTTACCACTTTGAACCAACCGATTCCTGGATGACATTTTGTTCGACACGGCCTCCGGGCGAGTTACGTTCGTATTATCCCGTGGTTTTGTACCTTTTCTCTGTTTATTTTTTAAAAGGAATTTTCTTTCCAGAATGTCGCACGTTATTTCCAGTACAATCGTAGAATATAGTAGGTGTTGTGATTGTTGCGTAAAGATTGAATAGGAGGTCAGTCAACGAAGAGACGTGCGGAGTTGTATAGAGAAGATTTGGAAATTGTAGACGAAGAGGACGTTAGGAATACTTTTATCAAATACCAGTTCAAAGGAGAGACGTGATATTCCCGTTAGAAACAGTAAGAGACACCATTTTCCATATAATATTTGATTGATAAATTTCAAGATCATTATAGACAAGACGATTAGGGAATCGTTCAACGAAGAGACGTTCGGAGCTGTATGGAGAAGATTTGGAAATTGTGGACAAAGAGGACGTGTGGAATACTTTTATCAAATACCAGTTCAAAGGAGAGACGTGATATTCCCGTTAGAAACAGCAAGAGGCACCATTTTCGATATAATATTTGATTGATAAATTTCAAGATCATTATAGACAAGACGATTAGGGAATCGTTCAACGAAGAGACGTTCGGAGCTGTATGGAGAAGATTTGGAAATTGTGAACAAAGAGGACGTGTGGAATACTTTTATCAAATACCAGTTCAAAGGAGAGACGTGATATTCCCGTTAGAAACAGTAAGAGACACCATTTTCCATATAATATTTGATTGATAAATTTCAAGATCGTTATGGACAAGACGATTAGGGAATCGTTCAACGAGGAGACGTTCGGAGGTGTATGGAGAAGATTTGGAAATTGTGGACAAAGAGGACGTTAGAAATACTTTTATCAAATACCAGTTCAAAGGAGAGACGTGATATTCCCGTTAGAAACAGTAAGAGACACCATTTTCCATATAATATTTGATTGATAAATTTCAAGATCGTTATGGACAAGACGATTAGGGAATCGTTCAACGAGGAGACGTTCGGAGGTGTATGGAGAAGATTTGGAAATTGTAGACGAAGAGAACGTATGGAATACTTTTATCAAATACCAGTTCAAAGGAGAGACGTGATATTCCGTTAGAAATAGCAAGAGACAGGATTTTGGATGTAATATTCTACTGATCTTGGGACTGTTATACGAAGGACAAGCGGCATACGTCTGACAAAGAAACGTTTGATAGTTTGATATTCTCTTCGGTACGTTCAGCTTGTTCTCTTTCTTCGCGGCTTTAAAGGCTGTCGTTTATTCTGGTCTTGCGAGAGGATGAAAACACGCGAAGAAAAACGTACGCCTCGAACGAGTTTCGCGACGATCGTAACACGTGAGTCAGCGACTGTGAAAGTCGAATGCTCATCTCGTAGCAACCGTAGGTATACCATGACAGGACTAACGATCGATGCACCGTTACAACGACCAGACAACGCGGTGGCATTGCCAACCAATGCCTCCCAGGCCAGCGCGAAATTCCATGGAACTTCCGTTCACGCACGTTCCAGAATTCCTAACAAGCTGAGCCCTCTCAGCGAGGCTTCGTTTCTCGGAAGTGAAAGCATATTTTAATAATTTTTTATCTCGTTGAATCATGGAGAATTTTAATGAAAGGGACTGTTGGCTTGTTTAGCAACTATCAGAGTGGTTCGAACAATGAGTTTCTAATATTTCACAGGAATTTTGTAAATTTAGCGTAGATCGGACGTTACGATATCGCTACTAATTATTGAATCGCGTGTTTAAATTAAAATTCGTCTTTGGAGATTTGAATGATTTTTAATAAATTATACGCGTACATAAAGAAACGTTTTCCCCATTAATCTTCCACTTTGATTTTTTCGAGATACGTAGTTTGGTTTTACATTTTAGCCGCCAATATTTGCGATATTGTCGGTTCGAAGTAATAGATTTTGCGATATCTCGCATATTATTTTCATTTGCTGATTTGAAGCAAATACAAAACGCGTGTTACATTTGTCGTATTATTCGAGCCACAAAGTAGAAATCGCAAGAAAATCCTAATTCGCGCTATAGCTCTAAATATTCTCTTATTTTACACAAATTCCAAGTTGTCAGCAGTTTCTAATGGTAGCTTCCGAAGAGAGCAACAAGAGGACACGTGTACCTGTTCGCTTCCCTCCGTTCGAGCGATTCAAATCGAACGATAACATCTCCGTCTGGCAGGTGAAAACCACGACGAATGGACATCGAAATGGACTCACCTGAAAAAAAAGAAAGAGAAGATTCACGTTAAGATAAGATTGGAGGTTGAAAAGTGGCTGCTGGAAATTACAATGTGTAAGAGAGCGAATGATTTTAATTATAGTGTAACGACCTGCGACGTTTCGTACGCCTACGTTTTTCTGAGCTTTTGTGAAGGCGTGACGCAGACAGCCAGAAAACGACGAAACTAGATTACATCGGCGACGGAAAGTCGCGCCCTTTCTTTTTTCACGACCTTTCAGTCGGCTGGAACGCGTTGACTTACAGCGCTCGATCCGGAGAACCGGAATTCGAGCTTATTTACGAGCCACCGGGGGCTTCCATCGTGGGTTTTCTTGTTTCGTGAGAGGTTGGAAAAGGAGTGCTGCTTGATAAGGAAAGGTCCAGATTGTTCGCGCCTTGAAAGTGCAGTGTGTTTTGTGCGCAGACGGTAGACTTCGTCACTGTGCGGACAGCGTGTTTTGGTCGGAAAGTAAAGATTCTATTGTCCGCGAGGAAATCGAGTGCGATAGAACTCCGCTTTTAGAATGAAATTTCGCTTAACTTAATCTTCCGTTAATCGAACATTCGCTGTTTCAATTCGCTTGTTTGAACGAGCTTAACCTCTTATTTATTATATGAATTTTGCGCTGGGTTATTTCTCTGTACGCCAGAGTTTGACGCGAATTACGCGTAAACGATATAGCACCGCAATGTGTGCGGATAACTCTGTTCCCTACGAAAGCACATTGGAATGAAAATTTTGATAACTAAATTGTAATTCTTCTTAAAAATACGATGCATATACTTTAATTTTAATAATTTACTTTAATAATTAATAATACAATTGAGTGTGATATATTTCAAAGCACGGTACAATACATAGACGTACGATACGATTTTTAAACTCAGCGCGATAGTGTTTCTCAAATTGCTCTTCGTTTTCTATTTCGAAGCGACATTTTGAGGTTGAAGATTCTAAAAAATTACAAGGATACGGATGTTAGAAAGAGCATCTAGTAATGGTATATTTATACTAACGAGAAGCAACAATTAATACCTGACACTGGCGTATCAAAAACAAAGACTATATATTCTGTCCGTATATTGTTAACACCTGTTATAAAACGTTGTGAAACAGGACAAATGAAAAAGATCATTTAGTTCAAACGGTGAGCGTATAAGTCGATAGAACGAGCCACTATAGTGGCGCGTCGTAATATAAGATGACATCCGCGAAAGCCACTATAGTGGCGCATAGTGCCTAAGAGGTTAAAAGCGAGCTTCCATTATGTAAAAGGCAAAAGGTTGGTAGTGAGAAAAATTCGCAAGCTCCTGTTATGCGAAGAAGTTCAATGGCGTAAATTGTTTGTCCTCCGAGTTCAGATAGGTTCGGATAAGCGAAGCTGAAAGCATTTTGCTAAGTCTGATTCTATTTAATATCGGATAATGAATATTTTATTCGCAAGAAAATCGAATATCTAATGCGCGCCTCGAAAATCGAGCGTTACGTGCTTCCTGATACGAAACCACTTTCCCAAACCTAATTCATAACTTGTCCCTTAGTCATACCTTCCTCGTATCGAATGAAGACTCTAAGCTCCACTCGCACAGAAGCATAAAGAAAACAATCTATCGAATCCAAACACGCGAAAATCCGAAATTATCCTCTCTTACAGGAAGCTTCGCGAGCTCCGCAACAAAAGCTTCGAATCAATAAAGAAATTTCAAGGAAAAGTCACTCACCCTCGCGTAACTCAAAGCGTATATTGGTATAAATAGCGTTTCCAAAATTCACGAAACTTCGCGGAAGCGATAACTGATCGAAACTTGTTTCTCTTGAATCTCCGATATTTTTCTAAACCTCGTTCTTCTTTTCCTGAATCTTAATCGTCTAAACTGTTAATCCGTAGCGATCGTAGCTCGTAAGTTACATGGCAAGTGGCGTAAAAATTCTTGCAAAATGAAACGGTTGGTTTGGGAGGAACCAAGAGATTGTGAAAATTGTTTAAAGAACACATTCAAAGAAGAGCGTAACAGAATTCTACAAAAAGAATAACATGTTTTTCTCTAATCTTGTCTCTAACCAAACATACGGATAACAGAGACTCTAAATATATTAAAATTTCCACGAAAATTGTGTCTGATTGAAGCTAATCGTCCCTAAAAAATTAGATATACATTTGTAACGCGTAATCGCGCGAGGTTTAAATCTCTGAAATTTTATTTCCAAAGAATTAAAAATCTTCGAACAGTTTCTCATCTCGGCCGTTGCACGATCAACCGAACGAAAACAATCATCGAAGATTGCCAAACAAACCCATCCCCTCGTCCTCCAAACAACTTTCCTTCTTCGAAGCGGTAAGAACACGAAATCGAAGGTTGAAGAGAGTAGAAAGGTGAGGAGGAAAAGAGGGCGAGGTAGAAAGGGTGCGCGTGGGTGTCGCTAATCAGCAACGGCGCCACTCAAGTGGATTATCAACCTGCGAGAGTCTCGAGGCCAGTCGAGTTCGCCAAAGGGAGGGGAAAGAAAGAAAAAGAGAAGAGAACGTTGAGAGGAAAGAGTGAGAAGAAGAAACGAGATCTGTAAACCGCGATGTAAATGACCGCGGTCACGCTCGGTTACGTCAGACGTCGGTGTGAGTACACCTTTACAGCTTACGGAAGGAACGACGACGTTGCAGAGTAAAACGATAAACAGCCGAGTGGAAAATTGCTCCACCGATTTGCCAGGCTATAAACCATCGGGAAAAACTCACTTTACGAGAAACGTGGTTTTTCTATCGTCAGGAGTAAATTGGTTTTGAATTAATCGATATTTACAAGAGAGTCGTCTAGTGAAACGAGGCAAAAGGGATGAGTTTGGAGGATGTTTTGGAGAGGACGAGAGAAAACGATTATGGATTTTACTTCTTTTTGGTGATGACTATGCTGTGGATATTTATGCACTTCAATTTTAATATGCAAAGATCAAGTAGAACGTACATGGTACGCAAGAATATGCAAAATTTCGAACTAACGCACGTAGAGATACTTGTTGAAATATTTAGAGGTTTTTTTTTATTTAATAGATTATTTCCAATCAATTCTTATACAGAATTTTAAGTAAATTATTCTGGCGTGGTACTATAACTTGGATTATAAAAGTTTATAGTATGTTTGATTCTAGTTGAATCTAATGCTTCAATCTAATGGATATTGCCTTTTTAGTCTGCGGATCTGATCCGTCGTGTCAAGTAATTGGGTAACTAATAGGTTTTGGTGGTTGTTAACTTTTATATTATATCTGTTTCTGAACTTGGAAATTTCTTCTTTGACCGTGGGTATCTTAAGGTCGCGATGTATCGTTTCGTTGGTAACATACCAAGGTGCGTCTATTAAGGATCTTAGAGTTTTTGATTGGAATCGTTGGAGAATTTCTATGTTGGAATTACTCGCTGTTCCCCATAGTTGGTTTGAAGTAAGTTTTTTAATTCTGTTTCTTTAATAGTACGCGTAAAAATCTGTATTTATATAGATACGTAAACGAGTTACGGGGTTTGGTTCCTTTCTTTATTTTTGTCTTTGTATCGATCGAACGTTTTCTCTGTCTTTTGATTATGGAGATTTTGTATACAGTTTAAAAATCGATGGTTGATATCGAGAAGTGACTGGTCTCTGATAAATAAGACGAATAAATTCTATTTATTCGTGGATTAAAAGTTTCTGAAATCTCCATTTATTTTTCTCGGACGTTAAAAATGACAAATCGCTTCGATTAATATTACGTGCTTTTGCACGAGAGAAATCGAGTCAGACACCTCGAGGCATCGATTTATCAGATGCCGACAGGCAAATAGAGCTTTCGATTACTCTTTCCGGCGAGAATGCGTTGAAAAGGGAGGAAAGTTAGCAGCAGCGTTCAAGTGAAACGATAGACTAATGACAGACAGATTTTACGGTGAATTGCTCGTCGATTTTATACCCTTTGATCAAACCAAGCCTCGTGACACGTTAATGCTTTGTGCAATCAACGTTTCTCCGTGTGTTTCATTCCAACAGCTAACTACATACCATATGTAGTCCCCTTCCACGCTACTATTTCTTTCTCTGCGATTAAAGCGCAAGGATTTTCCGATTAAAAGGAGAATTTTTATCTTCCACGCACAGCGTAGAATGTATTCTTCGTTTATTATTTTCCTCATAGGACACGCGATCATTATACTACGATGAATAACATTTTGAAAATTTTGAAAAGCGTACGTTCGATTCCAAAGCCAAGTGGAAGGACAATCGTTTTGGTAACGCGAGATTAATCGACGGCGTAATGAATTTTAAAAGCTGTTTCGTCGTAAAAAGTATAAAATCGTTATTCGATCGGAATAATTCAAATATTCCGAAATTCACTCGTCGTTGGATAATCTTCGACGTTTCCTACAGAGAATTAATTCTCGAGTAATTAAAAACACGCAAACGAGACAAATGAGCTCAAGTTTTATTTTCTCCATCGCGTTGACTCTGTCGAAAGATAAAATTGCAAATGAGCGTAGAGACTAGCGGCGTTCTCAAGGGAATTTCGACAAGGTCGACGGAGAACAAATGGCGAAACTGACTCTTTATTAATACATAAAACGTGCAAACGAACGTTTTTATGAGGTAGAACAATTGGGCACGGGAACACGTTGGGTTTCGTAACAGTTTACGAGCCGTTCAATTAGAGATTTCCTCCATAAATTCTCTTGCTTGACAGAAGAACGTTCTCGTTGCTCGAAAAGGCGCCGCGACCGCCAATCGCGTTACACACAAACAGCAGGAAAAAAAAAAACACGATAGTGTCCTTTGCGGTTAATCGATTCCACCATTATTTCTCTCTATTTCTGTTGGCAATTACGATCTGACCAGCGACTCGCGTTAATCGAGCTCTCAGCATTTTTTACTCTCTGTTTTTTTCCTTATTTCTTTGAAGTCTTTAATTCATGATACGTTTGTGGCACACGAGCTGAGAGATACGTAACGTGACCTAAATTGCGCTACATACCCAAATTAGTGCACGGGACGAAGAATTAAAAGGCCGAATTTAAGTTTCATACCGCCTTACGGCAGAGAACGATCCAATTACGAATTTGGATTAGCGAGAGTGAGCGAAGTAATTAGAATTTTGGATTGGTATACTTTTACGTTGTGAAATTTATTGAAGTTAGGTTTCGTTTTGAATTTGTAGATATATTTTAAAAGCACTTTTCGGATATTTGAATTATTTTAATTACGAATATTTCGTGTCAGGTTCTTGAAGTTTGTCTACTCTTTAAAACATTCTCGAATATTTTAATTGACTTCATTGCGAATATTTCGATTCAGCTTTCTGGGCTTGCTGTACATTTTAAAGGATGTTCGAATATTTTATAATTGCATTTCTCGAATAGAATACATTTTCATTGGATTTTCATTCAGTTACATCATCGAACGGCTCGTATCTAGGCTCTGCAATTATGCGAGTTATGCCGCGAATGCGTTACAGAATCAAGGAATGTTAGTAACGCTACGACGCTCTTAATTACCTACTGCTTTACCGCAAAACCATATACTACAATCTATAAATTTGCAATGGTTCGCCAAGTCGAGAGTATTCTAAAAAAAGATCACAGAAAAGACACGGACATCTGACCTCGAAGATATCGGGTTATTAAAAAGAATTCTAACGAGAAGTCTAGTTCGATGATTTTACGAATATTCACATTGATAGAACGAAGGAAACGAGACGAGAATTATACGAAAAATTCGCACGAAATACCAAACGTTTGTATACAACCAACGTAAAATCGTAAAAATCTAAATATCAACGGTTATTTAAAAACGTTAATATCGTTTAGTTATCTGTAAATTTATTATTCGAAAAATTCTAACAGAAAACTAATCGAAATCAACTCTACGAGCATTCGAAGTAACAAAACGAAGAAAAACAAGAATATTACATAAAAAATCGTTCAAAACATTTAATAATTCCAGCCGACGTTATTCAAATCTCTGTATAAACGGAAGATCGATGAGATAATCGAAAAAATAGTAACATAAAGAAACATAAAGGTAATAATCGTGTAAAGGTCGAGGTTAATAGATATACGATGTCGACAGTCAGAAAAAAAAAGCGGATAATTAGGCGTCTGAGTTTAGTGAGATGCTAATAAACCGATTAACGAGCGGATACGAGACCGTTCCTAGTTGTTACAAAGTAAGATGCAAACGTCGTGATAAACGAATCTTCCATTTGCCAAGGAAACCGACGTTAATTGCCTTCCCGTATTAATTGCCTCTAAGTAGGACAATTTTGCGGAACGATCCCTTCTCAAACGTGGAAAAACTGCGCTATCTACCGAGTCGCATCGAGCAACTAACAACATCTGATAAAAAACTGTTTAGAAATTTTAATCCCCTCCGGTTAATTGCGTATTTTTCAAAGGAAATGATACTTAATTGGGGGTAGATCGAGCCAAGTTCTCCATAATATTAAGTTTTGGAACTCGAGTGTTTTTTTCGGTTCGAGGTGTCGAAAATGTTTATAGAGCTGAATTATACAGACAGGGTTTTAGAATTTAAAAGGGTCGTATAATAAATATTCATAGCGATTCCACGGCCGTAAGTAACTTTCCGATAAAATAAAATTCAAGTATCAAGTAGTTTTTTGATTTTATAGCTGAACACTGAACTATTTTCCTCTCAATACTATCCCTAACATTACTTTAATAGACGCTATAAGGAAAAGAATGTCGATGTATACTCGTTATTACTCTTATCAGCAGCAATATCTTAACTAAATTACACTGAAGTTGTACTTCTACCGCTCGTTGTTTAGATTCGCATCGACAAACTCGAATAAGTCGAAGTTTCCTGTAGGCAAAAATATGCCTATCCCGCTCGTTTCTGACTTCAGTTACTGCTAAAATTATTTCTGGAATTTCCACAAAGTATCAAATCACACGCAAGATTGCATTCGTTTCGTCCATCTTTCATCCCCAATTATATTTCCAATTACGATGCATCGTAAGGAAAGAATAAAATATTCGCTACCTTTTACTTAAAGAGAACGTAATCTGCACTTTCATCTATCAAACGCATCGTCTCGTTACTTACGAAGGCATTGGCCGACACACGTGCACCCTCCGACACCGTAATCTCAGACGCGTGATTCGCCATTGTCTCGCAGACGTGCAATCTTACAATTAGCGCGGACGATGTGTCAACATCGTGGCATTTTCGCTTCTGCTTGCAGTCTGCATGACATTTCTGCGACAACAGAAATACGATTCTCTCCACGGAGGACAGAGTCGCGCGCGAATTTTGCTGTCTTTGTCACCGCCGCGTTCGCTGCGACAAATGTAACTCGGATCAGCTGGCGAAGATACTCTGAAGTTTCGAAAAAAAAGCAGCAGAGACACACACACCCACACACACAGGGCTTTCTTTTCATTTTTAAGTTATAAAGTTTTCAGAGAATTTGGGTAATAAAAATTGTTTGATAACAGAACGCAACATGGGAGATGCGGTCGTTACGTTTTCGAAGAAGCGAAATTTGCGAGAACTCGAGGGACAGAAACTTTTATTTTCATTTGTAGACATTTTTATGGAATCTGGATCGTATAAATTTTTTGACGAGAAGAGAGGAATCAGAGAGGCGATCGTTGCACTATGGAAGAAAAAGCGAAGTTGAAGTAAATTGGCGAAAATTTATGAGAACTTAGGGACGTATTTATGTACGACGTAAAGTGGTCGTATCTTTTTTGCTTGGTCTTGCACCGACTTGTTTAGTAAGCTGTGCGTGGCTTTGAAAGGGAAGAAGGTGCACGTGTTGTGAGACGTCAATTCAGAAACCAAAGAAAGTGCAGTGTTTTGAGTTGCAAGATAATAATGAAAACGTAGCACCTACTACGTTATTTTTAACCGTCTAAGCACGTAGGTAACGCTTTGTGGCGTATAGATACGTGAAAACATATTTGCACACGCTTTGGCCTCGATGGGAACAAGAGTGAAAATCACGTTGATCTAAAAAATCGAACATGAAATTTTCATTTCGGATTAATCAAGTTTCTTCAAAACGAATAACTTTCTCTCGAAAAGCAACGCATTCGAGTTAATACGTCGTTTGCATGTTCATTTCCAATTTTTAAAAATAATTCTGACAGTCGGATCATCGTTTAAATGCATCGGCTGAAAGTCAACGAACGATAAGAAATTTTCGTAAGCTTTACTTTCCTTTTGAACTTTCATTCCATAGAAATATTTATCTGAGAAGTTCAAAGTCGACGAACGATCGTTTTATCGAAGAAAAGGCATAATTTAAAAAGAAGTATTCGCGTATTCCAAATATTACATTTATCCATTCCCAATCGCGTAACGCCACTCACAATTGCATAATCCCATCTCAAATATCCTACACTTCGAACGGGGCTCACTACGAAGAATTATACCAACCAATAAGCTGACAAATAAGCCCGCGATAATTCGTATCTCCGATTGCTCTTCATCCTCTCAAATATCCACAAATGCTCTTTTATTTTT
Organism: Bombus difficillimus; assembly: GCA_014737525.1. Classification (NCBI taxonomy): domain Eukaryota; kingdom Metazoa; phylum Arthropoda; class Insecta; order Hymenoptera; family Apidae; genus Bombus; species Bombus difficillimus. Next base: position 2,245,525 of record JACXIT010000099.1, read on the forward strand.
CCTTTATTTTTAGACAATAGTGTCATAGTTGAAGCTATATATTTTCAAATTTACATAATCACTCGTCCAACGTCAGAGACGAGAATAAATCGAGACGGAGTGTTACGCGTGCGATATAACCGATCGATATAAAATTAATCGCCGATTTAAAAGAACCAAACGATCGCGAAGATGTTCGAAATTTTTCATGCGCACATGGCACGTATAACATGCAACGATATTTAAAATATTCAAGACAGTACGTTTGTTACAATGTCTGGCAAACGAAACAAAGTTCTCTATAAATTCCATTTACTTAGTTACGCTTATAAATACATAAAAATGCATAAAAGTTGGCAATCTGGTGATATACATAGCCAACAAGAATCGCACGTGGTTTTCGATATATTCTTAGATCACGGATAAACGACTCGGTTTGACGATTCCACGCGAGACTTCAAGACGCTGCAAAGTGGATTAATGGGATCACCAGCCGTGTAAATAATTCTTTCATTCCTGCCGATTCATTCATCTACGAGCCGGTTGCTTCTTTCTCTCGTCCGTTCGCTCGTAATTACCGCTACGCCACGTTTCTTTCTCTTTCTGTCTCACTCGAGAGTGTCTCTCGGTGGTCAGATTAAACGCATCCGGTTCATCGTTTCACGCGCATGCCGCTTTTGTGAAAGCGTCGAGACGCGTACGTATACTATACACGACGTTCCACGAATTGCTGTTAGCTTCGCCGGAATATTATATGAACAGCGCAAGGCGGCGCTCTTCCGGGCGTTGAACGCCAAACCGGAAGTAACTGCGCCCGACACCCGTGTTCCTCTGGCGCACGCCGCGTTTCTTCTTACGCTGTTCTTCATTACGGAAACGGGAAGCGTAAGTCGTTGTGGCGACTCTTTCGTGTGTTTGTTTCCTTCGGAATTTCATTCATAGCTCTGGCGTATAGGGTTTATATGTACGGCGTTTAAGTATATGGTATGGAGGATTGTTGGTCGCGTGGATTAAATGACGAGATAACTCGATGTTGAAAGCGTCAAATATATTTTTAAATAATTAATAAATACAGAGAAAGTTCGCTAAGACGCTCGGTACTAACTGATTCGCTAAAGACTGTGTATTAATCGTGCAAATGGTATATATTAACGAAGGTGTAGAGAATAGATCGGAGTTTGTCAGGTTTAGTTTGAACAATATACGGTAGCTTACGAAAGTGTTGGAATACTCGTAATAAATTAAATAAATTCAACTATTAAAATTAATTAAAATTATATAAAATAAAATTACAATAATTAAATATTCTATACCAATTAAACATTTTTAAAAATAATTAAAATAATTTGGTATCGCGTATAGCCTCTCATCAACCAGTCAGGAATTTCATAAAATCCGATATCAAATTTCTTCTTGGATTAGCTTATTCGAGATATCTCTTTGCAACCTCAGGTTTCACAATCTCTCGAAACTTCCTCAGGAAATCTTGAGCCATGGGAAGTTATTATTCATAAACATTTTCTCAGGGTAATTACCAAAACTATAGATTACCACTGTCTGCAAATTTCAGCCTTGATCTTTGCTATACACCCGCATCACCATGAAACCAATATACCGGTATTACTAAAACTAGAATCAACGATGAAAGAAGTTTCAAAAGTTGCTGATGCTCGAGAGATTCTCATACGAAGGGAGCTACGGTTTACGGTTCAGGAGCATCCCTGCTCTCCTAACTCTCGGCAATTTAGTAGCAGTTACACTTAACGAGCAACGCCTGTTGCTTGATTGTCTCAACGAGGCGGCTCCTCCACCCTTTTTCCGTGTTCACCTCGAAAGAAGCAGACGAAGAAACGGTCGTTGGAACGGAAAAAGAAAACCGGCTGATGGTACAAGCGAGCGAGAGGATTCTCGCGGAGAACGAGGAAGAGAAAGAGAAGAGGGAAGGACGAGAGAGGAAGAAAGAAAGAGCGAGCCGCCCACAGAGAGCGGATGCTGGGTCGACAGGGTCACCTCTCCGACAAAATGAATCTTTTATGCCCTCGCGCGCGTGCGCGCCTTTACGACGCGTCCTCGAGAACGAGCCGCTCTCTCTTTCTCTTACGGTTTCGTTTCGAGACTGCACCGCACGGTAAACGATTGACCCGTTCAGCTCGTTGCTTTCGCGCCAGAGTGCATAAAATTTGCATTTTCACCGAAGACATTCCGTTTCTAACGTAAGGGCCACAGCGTGTTTCTCTTTGTAATAATTTCCTCCTACGACAATTAGGAAAGATATTCATCGACACGTTGATCGTGGCGGTGGTCATCGGTGAGACGCGTTTAAAAATCTTTCCAAATTTTTTTGAGGACGACTAATACGACGTATGAGAAATTTTACGAACTAAGTTAATTTTAAAACAATTTTCAAAAAAAAAAACTAACGCAAATACGATACGATATTTTGCGAGAATTAAATTGTTGTTTTAAAAAAAACGTCGGTTATCAGTAATTTAACTGAAATAATTTTTAAACGATCTTCAGAAAAAAAACTAACGCAAATACGATCGGTATTTTGCGAGAATTAAATTGTTATTAAAAAAAAAACGTAGGTTATTAGTAATTCAGTTTGTAGTTTGATTTATCCTACGTTCGTATAATTTTTGGGACGAAGGGAAAATGTGAAAGGCAAAGGCATCCTCCTCTGGGAGGAGGACATTGATATTAATACCGCTTTAACGATCACGAAGCATCCGTTTAATGAACGCGATCGTCGCGTGCCACGAGCCACCCTGTTATTCAATTTAATACGGCACCGTCGGCTTTCGATCCCGCCACTCACAGGCAACGTTTCGTGTTGCGTATAACAAAATTATGCCCGTGTCAAACGACCATTTGCCGACTACATCTTCCGTTTTCATTTCTTCATTTTTCTTTATATTTTTGATCTACTGATCGTATTCAACTTGACCGGATATCGTAATTGGAAAGACACGAACGATGCTGGCTAAAATCGCGAAATAAATATAAGAATTATTTTGTCATCACGCTTCTGAGATCAACGAATTATCAACTATCGCACGCTATCATTTTTCTAGAATCTTTTCGCAAGGGATCGCATATTTTTCCCGAAACGTTTTTAAAACGAGCCTTCTCCCATTAACGCGAGATTGCTCGCGCCGAAGACAAATTACCACGTGCGAAAACCACGAACGAGCCATCCGACACTCCCAATAAAAGCGAATCGCGAACGAAGGAGACTAACGAGCAGCAAGAGAAGAATATTTCGTACGAATGTTTTCCTGCCACGCGGGAAACGTTGCTAAATTTAAACGAGACCTAAATTCAACGTGTTTAAAACGAGACAACGTCGAATGCAACGGCCAGCTTCTTGTCGACGTCAGAAAAATTGGACGCTGTCAGGACACGTGTTTCGCGAGGCCATTTTGATCTCTTCATAACTTCCCTACCTTTAAACTTGTAAATGTGTCCTACCAAACACGGTTTCCAGCCTTTCTTTTCGCTATAGAAATATTTCATTTCGCGCATTGCTTCTATCCAGCAAAATTCTAACTAAATACGTAGACCGTAGACGATCGTATTTCGTAACAATTGTTGCGAATTCTCAACTAAGTAGCGATCAGTCAGGTTGCAACTGATCGGTTGATATAACCAACCTTGAACAAGATTAACGCTCAAAGTGGAGGTAAATTAAAGCTGTCGAGTAGTAGTATGGTTTAGGTTATGTATTTGCGAGTTAAGATACAGAATACGGTGTAGTATAACACGAAGAGTCTGACGCTCCGATGAAGACTGTTGTAAGATTCTGTTACTACTGTTTCAAGAAGCTTCGTCTGGTCCTTATATAATAATTTTCCATTCACAGGTTTTCCACGGTTTGTGGGCTTTACACCTGGCCTATCGGGCACTTAGGGTGTTTATTAGCCACTTAATGAGGTCCGCATCGTGAGGTTTATAACTCAGAAAGTAGGAAATTCGAACCTTCCCAAAAAAGACAGAGGTACTCTGCGGGTCATAAACGGACAGCCATTCCAAATCTCGAACAGCAATTATTATTATAATTAACATAATTAATGTATTCGATTCAAAAAAGTGACGAGTTTAACGACTGTTTTCTCGGGTGATTCTAATTTAGCGAATCTGACACTACTAAATTAGCGAACCTACAGGTACAACATAAATTGGCCCGATTCGCTGATACGTCGAGTTCCGATCCTTAAGCTCTTCCTCTGTATCACAAACATACACTTTTAGCGAAATAATTAGCGTACAGTATGAATGCTAATCTTAAGCATGCGATTAGTTGTGAAGATAATCTAACATATCGTTGCTTGTTAATACAACGAATGATCGTTCAAACACTCCGACGATCTTTACGAAACGTATGCTTGCAATTAATATCTTACAGACATTATGCACATTTTCAGACGCTTTAAACGTATCTAGCTAGCGATCGTTGGAATACTTTCGCGAGCCACTGCGTACAATAAAAATACCTTGTTGCGCAGATAGGAAGTTGGTAGGTTATCGAACCGTTGTAAAAAATGAGTCTGACCGGGAAAATGGTCAGAAATGACAGCCACGGATGATACTAGACCAGAGCTAGATCACGCGGAGGAACCTTTTTTTGGGTAAACGGATCGAGCGGCTCTGGGTTTAACAAACTCGGTCTGGTTTCAAGTTACGTAAGCCATCAGGGATCCGCGAATCGCCGGAAAAGATTACCAGACGTGGTCGGTTGAAATAACTTTGGCGATCGGCCAGCGAAAAAAATATCGGCTCGACGATTGTTGTGCGCGTGTCCGTTTGCACGTTTCGACGGCGCGACGTTACCTCGCGACGAAACACGGTCACGTTCACGGTCGTGCGTGCCCAATGAATACGTCGGGATTCATACATTTCTACGAGACAGCCGCGAATCTCGTAACGTTTGATTCCCCTGACCGGTATAACATAAGGAAAAAAATACGAATCGTTGCGTTGTTTAGATCGATGTTAAAGTTAATTCAGCAAAGTAATAAAACAGTAAGCTTCCTGTAAAGAAACTGGGTCGATCGGAGGTGCAAGCGTTTTAGCCTTGAGCCTCTTCTCTGCGAATTTTTCTTTGTATCAAATAACGTTAGAAATATTCGATGCAAGGAACGAGCACGTATAAGATCGCAGAGAGATCGATAAGTATCCTCCTTCTCCTCTTTCTCTTCTCGAAATTTGTATTTTTAATAAAAGCGTAAATTTCGTTGGATAAAGGATAAAAGATATTCTTCGTTACCGAATATCCGAGGTACTCCGATATGATACGACACGACTGGAATTTCATTTACGAAATTCTCACGTCATACTAATTGTAAGTATCTATATATTCGCGTGAATGTAAAGACGATCACGTTGGAATGTTAGCTCGATGGTCGTATCGTTAATTAATCGGAACACCGACTCGTATAAGGAGTTCCACTATAAAAGATCTCAAAGGAAGTTCGTAAAGTCGAATTCTAAACAGTCTGAAGAATCCTATTATTACGTGTTTACGTACATTGAACCTGAAAGGATCTTAACCTACTGCGCGTTTCCATAATCGTATTCCGAGAAACCTTTGACGTAGCGCTAACATACAGCTAGCTCTGACGTAGCGGCACACGTTTTCACGAACCAAGCCTAGCAAACCTCCGACATACCGCTGTCGATACTATTTTCACTAGCCAGCCGTAGAAAGCTTCTGACGTACGACCACGTCCGGCCGGACCAAACCATCTTCTATACAATCTCAATTTCTTTTTCCCATTCGAATAAGTTCTCCTAATTGAAGTTTCTTGTCGTGGACAAAACTGTCGTTGTATCGTTTGCTAGAAAGCCTATTTTTGGAAAGCTTTCGCTTACAAATTTGGAGGAATTTTTCTCCGATTAATTTTCAACGAGATTCACGTCAGAATCAACAAATGAATACACTGTGAATACCGAATCGTTATACGCTATATAAAAGTTTCGTACGCTATGTAAGAATTTCACGTGACGATATTACGTATCCGATCCTGTTATTGAAAGGTAAATGAGTTTTAACGAAAAACAATTTTATCGCGACCATAAGGCGTTCCTTCAGCGAACGACCCAACCGGTAAAACCGTTAATCCAATGAGCAGGTCAACCAACTGATCGCGAGGATCAGGGACATCGCGTTTATCGCTAAATCGAGGAAATACCGTAGAAACTACGCTCTAACACCGTTCTCGAAGAATCCACGATTAGGGTACAGGGTTGGTTAAACGACTATTTATCTTATGTGTTTACTACACGGTAGAGTTCGATTTACGCGAATCCCTCGAAGGATAAACAGTGCGTGTAACCGGAGATCGGTGATTCACGATTTTTCATTCAAGTAATTCCAACTTTACGTTTATATTACAATTTCTTTCGAGTAAATAAAATTCTACTGTACCTTGACGCTGCGAATGCGAAACCATTGAAAACGACTGGTATCGGATAATCTACTTTAGCGATTAATAAAAGCACGCATGAATGGTGATTATTATAGTAACGGAATATGTACAATTAATTTTCGGTGGTAGTGTACAGTGTACATCGGTGACAAAATATTTTTGTGAACGAATTTTGACGATGGAATACGGTGAATTTCTGTGATAGACGATACAATGGATCTTAGTCACAGAATATAAAAAATTTGAGTAAAATGTTTGGAGCTGACATAAATGAAATTTACGCGAACCAAACTTTGTCGCGATCATACAGTAGTGGAACGTTAGAAGGATGAAGATTGTAGCGTGAAGCATTAACACAGAGAAATTGGTGCGATATTGGAATTTTATTTCAATTTTCTATAGTTTGAGCTTAACGGACCAATATCTGCTGTCTCTGTTGGAAAAATTCTGCGACGTCATTTGGAATACCGAGGACAACGAACTTGTACAAATCCGAAGAGGAAAAAATTTCGTATTACCTTGGTATGCAGGCCCGAGAAGAAAGTGCGTCGCGGCGCGGAGTACGACGACATGTTGATCTTGTTGACGACCATTGTCATGGCAGCACGAAAGCGTGTTCCTTCGTTCGATCGATTTCTTTCGTTATCTCGGCTTTCAATTGGCACGCAACTCCTCGTTCCGTGCCAGCGTCGATGGTCTCTCACTCATTCGAACAGTCCACGCGTCTGTGTGTGTCCATATGTACCAACCAACAACCCCGAATAAGCACTGTCTTCTTTCTCTCACATAATCGAATAACATAAACGAGCTCTAAAAACGCGTTTTATCCAACGTGCTTCTCTCTCTCATCTTTCCATTATTTTTAACTGAAATATCCAAATAAAATTCACTTATATATAGAGAACGTAAGCCCGTAAATACCTTATCTTTCATAAGAATTAAATAAGAATTTTCTGCCACTGGATACACGGGAATACGATTCAAAACATGAACGACTTTGAGAACAGCGCAATGCAAGAGACACGAAATATCGCAGAGAAGCAAAAACCCAAAGTGAGAACACAACGGAGATGAAGTTCGCGCGGCACTGACGGCGGCGCGCGGCGCAGCGTGGTATATAGTCTCCCCACCACTCGGTCGCGCGACCAATCGGAACGCGGTTCGGGCGCGCGCCAACTCGGCGGGTAGATACGAATAGTGGTGGCGTATCTGGACGAGCGGCAGTCTCGCCGTGACCTTCGAACTTGGAGGGCTGTGTCTAGCGCGATGCAAAACAGCCATGAGAAGGGATAGAGTGTCGATCATTGGAGGCTGTTGGATGGAAACGATACGAGAAGAGTAGTGGTAGGGCAAGAAGGCTGGAATATACTCGAACTACGAGTTCGAACGACCAGTAACTGCTTCCACGGATCCCTCCGTGTCGCAGATTTTGGATTACAAGCTATTTTTTTAGGGATGTCGATCGTACCTAATTTGGTACGATGGTAGACGAATCGTTGAAATTTTGTCGATGTCGCTATGAAAAAAGGTCTCGCGTCGATCGAATAATATTTCGATTCATTTCGCGTTCGCGCGCAATATGCTGCACGAAGATTACGATAAAAGCACGATAAATGCACGTTTATTGATCTTGCGATAGTAATGTCATTTTAGGATGAAACGAAATTTGTAATCTTGATATGAAGAATGTCTTTTAAAAATAGCTGACGATAAGTTGACAATGTTTTACAGAGGCCAAGGGCATGATTATTAACGTCGTTACGCCAATTTAACGTGATTAATATTAGCGTGGATAACTAATGTTACTAACATTTTCCAACCGTTCAAAAAAGTAGGAAAAACGCATATCCAATTTAAAAATCAGATGGACAGACAGCTGCAACGTGGAATTGATTAACAATATATCGAATTTTAAATTTGTTTCTACGCAAAAGTCAAGAAATGTGACTTATCGTGTTTTTCACCCGTAGCAATCTTTTTATACGCCAATCGTTTCTTTTTTTTAATTTCATTACTCATATAATACGATGATCAAGGTATCGTCAGAATTCGCTAATATCATCAAAAAGATTTTTTATTAACCGAAATTTTTTTTTACTAGAAAGAAGCGTTAATTAAACGATTCGTCTATGTACTTTGCGTTCGAACGCGATATTGTACAATTGAAGCGTGCGTTTCGAATCAAGTTTTCGGGCAAGTTTTTCTTATTCAAATTCTTCTTTCTTTTTTAAAGCACGGAACGTGCTAATTCCTTTAAAACCAAGATTCAGTCCTTGTTCTTTGTGCGAATTCAAATAAAACGAGTATCTTACACAGTTTCAATATTTGATTTTGAGTGGCTCGCGGGCCGGTTTCTACGTCAGCGTGGGTTTTGGCACATCTCGCGAATCCTTCGTGGCGGATGCATAAATTCGGCTGTATTACCGCACACAGGGTAATAAATACGCTGCACGTTTCGACTCCAACGTTTATGCTATATATTATTTAAAAGCGTGTCATTATTTCGTTGCGTTATATCACTTTAAACCTGACACAAAGTTGTTACCATATTCTCACAGGACGCTTTACATTAATTCGCTTCCTACTATTAATAATCATTACAGATTATCAATAAATGTTCAAACATCGATAAAACAAAATCTTTAACTTCGATCCTATAAAAATTCTCAGACGGATAATTCGATCCTCTCGACGTTCGATTAAAATTGAAGATAAATCACAAAGCACGCCTAGTTCACGTTGCATCAAGCTAACGACAGAATAACGTGTTTGTACACGGAAATGTTCAAAAGCCGGAAGCCACGGTGACTAGGAGAAGGACGGGATCGTCGTTCGAAAGTTACGATTTCTAACTTTAAAAATTTACACGGAAACTACCAGGAAAGAAAAAATACACTTCGCCCATGAATACTTCCATCTCGTTACGGATCACGTAATTGATAGTCGTGCGTCACAGGCCGCGAAGTAGAACCGTCACCTTGCCAACAGCGATTCTGGCTGTTGATTCTCCTCGATGATTAGCCGCGACTTCCACCGGGTACCAGGTCTGTAATTTTCTGTGGCAACTTGTACACGCGGTATGCAAACGAATGCCACCGCCTGGGAACCCGAGAATCTTCGCATCTCTCCGAGGCCTGCAACGTTTTCTATTTGCAACTATGAATGTTCGATACGCTCGGTTACAATGTGGGGTATCAAAGATCGCAAACGACTTTTGACGCAGAAAAGTCTGAGAATGACACGATACTGTAGTTATCGATGATCGAAGTATGAGATTTATAGCAAAAATATGAAAGTTTCAAATATCTGGAAAAACGCGAAAATCAAACGTTTGGAAGAAAAGGTTGCTCGTTGGCAAAGGTTCGACGAACCCTTCGCGAAAAGGGCGCCATCAGGTCGGAAAAATCTCGACTTCTGACATTGGCGAGAAACAGCTGTCCCGGTGTAGCTGCGAAGTGGGAATGCTTAAAGGGGTCAAGGACCGACGATGACGAAAACCACGAATGTCACTTTCTTGGTAAAAATCCGGAAAGAAATAACTCAGGAAAAATATCGAAAACGGAGCAACTAGGATTCTGTAGAAACGTGAATCGAAATTTTAAATTTAGATTATGCGCTATCGTGGTGATAACGTAGACAAACGCGTGATTTAATCGCCATTTGCTATAGGATCGAGAATTTCTTACCATTTTTGGAGAAATTTGTCACATTTTTAAATTACACGAAGAGTAAAAGAACATGTTGAATTTAATTCTTTACTTTTATTCGATTATCGAACGGGTCGTTTTATCGTGATCGCAACGTTATCGAAAATGTATCACCATTTCTAAGAAATATGTAAAATATGTATTTAATGTTTCAAGTTAGCGAGTAAAGCAGACGATAAACATTTAGCGGAATGTTTAATAATAAACTGGAAGAACGAGTATCGAAGCTGTTTGTTTCTCGGGAACGTGGTCGAGGAACACGTCGCCTTAGTGTTTCTTTTCATAGTATCGTATAAGTTGACTCACGATCAGTGGGTCATACAAACCGGAAGCGAACGATCGGTCCATTAAACGGAAACGCTGAGAACCGCGTACGAATTTAACTCGTTTCCTTGAATCAAAGTCGTTCGAAGCCTGGTTTTTATTCCAGAATCCGGGCATTCGGCAGATCTTTCGCTTCTTTGAAAAAGAGGAAACCTTGAAACTGTGGAGAAAATGACTTTTCTATTTTGAGGGCGATCTGTAGAAGAAGCTCGGAGCTTCGCAGGAATATACGAATTATTAGATACTACCGTCTTAACAAAGTACACAGAAACATTTTCAAATTTCATAATTTCTGTTGTCGTTATTAACAATTTTTATACCCTGCAAAATTTCCAACATTAAAATTACGTACATCTAAATATATATCTCAATAATCGCTGTAACAATTGTAATGAAAATAGTACGATGTTCTTATTTCCTATCGCAATAAAAATTAATATTAATTCCACGAGAAGAAGATCTGCGAATTTTCAACGATCGTAAGAGCAAAAATTCTATTCCCCGCTCCTGATAAATTTACTAATTTTACTAATTTTAGTAGACTTGACAATTTGATAGATTTCTTGATCCTAATGTTGAAAGAAATTTATCAAAAACTGAGAATACTGGTGAATTATCGGTCGAAATTGTTCGACGACAACTATTTCGACAAAGCGATTCCCTCGGGGGCGCTGTTTCATCGGTTCACCGTGAACTTTGACACGGTAAATCAGGAGCAGGCGTCGGTGAATCGTGCTCGCCCGCGTCCCGACGCCATTAATTTCGCTCGGAGCACGATGATGGAGCCTGGGGGTTCCTATTTGTGACCACGCGAAAAGAAAACGACCTGAACGCTTCAGAGGGATCGCAGAAGGGAAAAGAAACGAGGGTACGTGAACAGGCATCGGCGTCAAGGAGTCGCGTGTAAATTTATCTTCAAGCGAGTTGTACGCGAGCCTTTCTTCGTACGCCGAACTTTCTGTCGATTCTCAACCTTTCACGAGCTCCAACGACTTTACCGAGTTCGTTGGCCATGGTTATACCCTTCATCAAAATTTTATCCAAACAGGATACATTTTCCGACCAACGATCTACAGAATTATATATTGTAGGATCCTACTACAATTAGTTTATTTAAAATGGATTAAACAGGTGTTGGTTAAACAGGAAACGATGGTTGTTTAACGTGAACTAAATACGATAACGTATTATAATTAAGACAACTAAATAGTTAATTTGCAACTCTCGTCACCACGGCTCCAACGCTCTCTCTCGCGCGGACCACACTCCCTCGACAACGCAATTCGCACTCTCTGACTTATCGATTCACACTCTCTGACTTCTCAACTAACACTGACTGTTAATTCGTCTTCCTCCCTTAGCATCCCTTTGTCTTTTCTCTTAGCTTCACCGCGCACGTGTACCGCAACCGCTCGTCGCCAGGGTCACGCAGGCCTCTTTCGCGTAACTATTCGATCGAAGGACCGACGATACATTGATAGGCCTGTCGGCACTTAGGCTTTCTCGCGACATTGTTTATGGTTCGCCCGGTGTCTCTTAGGCCTTTCGTCCACGATGCTACAATATTATACATATAATCATACGTTCGTATTATACAACGTGTGCATACAATGTAACGTATTTCTGGAATTTTTCTGAAAGTGAATCGCTCAGAGATTTACGATTTAGCGTACCGGTTATGTAAAGCAAAGACACCGTAGAGATTTTATGCTAAACGTTTCATAAAATTGTTGCATTTAATTCCGCGGTGATCTTCGTTCGCTGTGAGTGGACATTAAATTTTCATACTCGGACTTTTTTACGTACAAATATTTCCATACGTTTCCTAAAATTCTGATTTTTTCGTAGAAATACCTCTTAAGATAGAAAACCTGTATCGGTTGTCGTAACGTTATCGTTGTTGAAGATACACTAAGTAATTTAGTATCGAAACGTGTCATCTCATATCGGAAAAAAATATCACGATTGTCGGCGACGCGATCGTTGGAAACGGTGCTATACGAGACTAGCTCCAATTAAGAGCGAAACAACAGCCTTTGGCATCGTTTCGCGGTATTCCAATTAAAATTGCAAAATCCTCATCGCGACCACAAATGTCCCTTTTGATTATTTTATCAAAGAATTCCAGTCGGGATTCTCGCCGTACTCGGTAAGTACATGGTAGCAATCGCTACAATGTGTACGGTGAACATGCACGCTCGAAGCGATCGATCAACCGCGACGATTATCCTGCTGTTTGTGGCGCGTAGACGTTTTCACGCGTTCGAGAAAAACGATCTTGATCGGCGTGCCGACGGAAATGGAGAGGAACAAAGAGGAAAGAAGACGAAACGATCGTTAATGGCACGTAATGCGCGCTATGGACGCGAATTATCCGGCGTAACTGTAATTTGCGCCTTTTTTTCGCTCCTACTCTCCCCCTGCGACGTCCCTCGCCATGGATCCGGCTGTTTAGTTGCGTAATGCTTGTGCAATAATTACCGATGTTTGAGCAATTGACCGCCTCCGGCGCTACCGTGCGTATCACGCCATGAAAATGAAAAAAGAAAACGTTCGCCAGCCGCTTCTATCGATCCTCCGAGATAAACGCGAAGTTTTGATAAACGTTCGGTAATCTCGTTAACTTGGTCGATGATTGATAAAAATTGACACGTCCAGCCAGGCAATTTGATCGTATCGCTCTGTCACGGAAAATTGAATATCGATTTTTCTTGAATCGTAAATCGATGGAGACACGATTATTCTCCGTAAGGGAATTATTCGCAGGTTATCGGAGATAGGAGATTACGTTTCGTATCGGAAATTAACAGCAGTTTTTAATTTTTCTTTCCTTTTTTTTTAATTTAAAAAGTTTGTAAAAATGTCGAGGATTTTCGGATGTCAAAGGATTTCTCTGGCGTTCTAACAAATTTTAAGACTATCTATAAACACTATATCTATTCGTTTAATTTTAAACAACGGTCGTTAAACAAAACTACTACGAGAATTGTTAGCGATTATTAAAATTATCGTAACAAATTATTTTAATCTTCCATAATCGGTATCTTTCCTTCTTTTCGATTTTCATCAATGTTCTTCGATAAATCCAGAAAGAACAACTAACGTAGAAAAATCGAAAAGAAATAAAGTATTCTTTCCCTGAAAAAAAAAAAAAGAAAAAAAGGAAATAGAAATCCAGAAGGAGTTGCTACTTTCCAAGATTTAAATGACATGTAAAATCCTCGCGTTCTTTTTAAATTTGCGAAGCTGTACGGCGTCGAAAGTGTCGCGCCAAAAATACGGGTGAAAATGGCCGATTTAGCAGGAAGATTGAGTAGCCGGAGTGACTAACGTCTTCTCGGTTAATGGTTCAATTGTTCGGTTCGCTTGGCGAAATTTAGCGAGGATATACGCGAAAGGGACTGGAGAGCTCGCGTGCCATTCGCGCGTGAATTTCTCGCATCGGTCGCGTGACAAATTGCCTCGTTAATTCGATCAGCGCGATTCAATTTATTCACTCTGATCGCGGCTGATTTTCCGCTAATCTCGCGCCATTTTGTAGACGTCACTCCAATCATTTGTTACGGTGTACACTGTGATCTACCACGTGGAAATAATATTTTCATGATTTTTCGTACCTTCTGCACAAAGTGTATTTTTATCAACATACCGCGATATATCAATAGTTCGAGAACGACAGGAAAGAATGCAGCAGGGTTAACCGTACAAGCGGACCGTGATAAATAATTCGTTAATTTTTTATCTTCTGTCAAAGCAATTACAAAAGATACTTTCTAGACGAAAACTTCATCCGCGATAAATATACCTAGATAGGTAACCTCGTTTTTTCTTTTTCGATTAAATATCCCAATAGTTTGAGAAAAAACAACTCGACAAAAATAGCAAACAGCCAGCGTCTGCCTATCAAAATGCGAAAAGCAAATTAAATCTTTTTGTAACTCATAATAACCCACGTTTAAATATAAAAATTGACTAACGACGCCTATCAATTTGCCTGGTAACCGGTTGCAATAGTTGGAGGAAAAATTAGGCGAACATAACGAACGATATATTTAACGTACAAACGAGGATTAAAGATTGTGTGCAACAGTGTAACACATTCGAGGAGAATACCTTGTTTTGACGGTCGCTTGGCGAACGTTTCCCGTTGGCGAATCACGATTAAAAAATTGGCAGCGGGACAGGTGCGTAATATAACCTCTAGAGCCCGCGGTGTCGGTTGGAATTCTGCCAAAGTTACGCAAACGCGTTGCCAACGACAGCGAATATTCAAGTATGATCCGGCTCTGCCAAAACGCGCAAAGAATGGAATCCATGGTCGGCGAAAAAACAGGCCTCCGCCATTTGAATTATTCGAAACACGATGGAAACTCTACGATAAGCGTTTAAAAGCAGTTTTACGAGGTAAGGGATATCATATATTTAAGAAGAAATTTCGAAAAGTAGCACTCCTTTTATATCGAGGATATTAATCTTCGAACGTTGTAGAACTTCCCTATATAGATAAATATAACGCGACATATGTGTAAAAATTACTGCAAATAAATAGAACGTCTGTTGACAAACGAATCATTTTTTATTTTTTGCATAGGCGATTATCGCTCTAATAAACTTTAAAAGTGGTGGCGTTCGATCAGCAAGATAAATAACTTATCGTACTTTTACAATTAGTAGTCTACTGTAAACTGTAATTATTTTCAAAACATTTTCTTCGATCAAAAGGCAATTTCCTTATCAAAGTTCATCACGTAATCGAACAATTCACTGTTTGTCGATCAAAGTTTCACGTCATTCGTGGAGGAATAAAAAACGAGTGAAAGTTGAAGAATACGATCTCATAAGAAAGTGTAGATCGCAAATTCTTCTTCTTTATTCTCCTCGTCTTCATCTTCGATTTCCTCTTCTCCGTAATACTCCTCCTCTTCCTCCTCTTCCTCCTCTTCTTCTTCGAACATCTCGAGAATAACATCTTCAGCACCCTCGGGGAAGTACTCGTCTATCATCGCTTGCGCCTTTTCATCGTCTTCAGTGACGAAATACGGCTCGATGCTCGCGAATGACAAAAAAGCATCGTCGCTGATCCTCCGGAGGATTATCACGAATATCTCGTTACCAGTTTGATATTTTGCCTGCGTCAATGTTCTTCGTTTAATATTTAATCTTTCAATATTTTATATCGTCGTCGTTCGTATCGCAAGAAAAGAGAAAAGAAGATTTGATCTTCGACTGGTACTGGTCAAGATCGCGAGCAACCGATTCAAATTATATCCCAAGTTATATTACTTATATATCGATATTAATTTTAGAAACAATCGAAAATAAAACATAATTTAATATGATATAAAAAATTAGAAGCTTAACTTTATAGAAACTGTTGAGTTACTAACGACCTAACGATATCAATTGAGAGTTAAGTAACCTTTCTTTCGAAATCTTCGGGGCTGGACGCTATTCGCCTGGCTATCGGTGGATTATCGAACTCGAACGCGCCAAAATATTCGATCGCGTCGGAGTACAATGCGCATGTTTCACGGACGACCGCGAACTTTGAATAGTAAAACTTGACGGCGCAGAAGGGAGCCGGTGGTACGGGCTCTTCGTAAGGGTGCACTAGTTCCATGTAATTGGAGAAGAGGGTCGTGTACACGTGTACCTTACTTCTGGCCTATAGAATCGCGAGAGTAATGAGAGCTGTTGGAAATGCATATTACTTCGCCTCGAATAAATAATCCTCGGAGGAAACGGAGAAACTTTGTAGCCAACGTAATTAATAATACTTTAAGTAACTAATAAACAGTCATAAAGAAGAGTCGGGAGGTGAAGAGTTTGAAAGAAAAAGCATATATAAAGCGAGTGATTAATTCCTTTTCGTGTATTCTAAATTTAAAAATACCTGAGGAGGCACCCAAACCGCGGGATCGGTGCGAGGAAAATCCTCCTCATCCTCGGGATCGGGTTCATGAACGTACACGTACCTCTCCATGTAAGACTCATTTAAGGAGGAAGGAACAGCGTTAGGGTGTATCAGTGGAGTCGTGCTGGTTAACAAATGTATCAGATAATCTTCGACATCGTTGATCGCTCGCGTCGGACACCTTTTAGTCCCTTTAGGACATTCGAAGGGATAGGGTACAGGCCAATCAGGATGAGGGCGTCTACCTTTCAATCTCATCGCTATCGTTCTACCGTCCATTAATCCTGACATAGAATAATCGAACAATCACGATATAAAATTAATTGTAGTTAAAGCGATGCCACCCGTAAAATCTTGCGACGAAGATCAAAGTAGATCAATGGTTTTTCATTTCTCCCCTTTCTTCTAATTTTGAAGTTTGCTATTCTATTTTTAAACACTTCCTCGCAGCCAATGTTCAGCGTATTCCGCTAAATAAACCGTACACTCGAAAATGTCGAGACGAAATTTTAAGCGAAAAGTTGTAAGTAAAGTTTTACAAAAATTCATATCGATACTATTAAACTATCGATAAATAATTAGTAAAATTCGATAAGATATAAAACCAAAATGTAACCGGCTCTCGTATAAAACATTAATATTTAAAGACAACTGTGTATAATTAATTTCGGCAAATGCGAAGGTAATAAAAAGTGAAAGTTTCGAAGGGGATATCGAAGAATTTAAAAAGTCACCTGTTACCAGTTCTTTCGTAATCTCTACGTTACTCTCAACAAACATCTTCTCGATCGTTTCCTC
The DNA here is from genome assembly GCA_014737525.1 of Bombus difficillimus. Lineage (NCBI taxonomy): Eukaryota > Metazoa > Arthropoda > Insecta > Hymenoptera > Apidae > Bombus > Bombus difficillimus. The sequence continues at coordinate 2,262,675 of JACXIT010000099.1, forward strand.
GTTCAGTTGCACACGAAGCTCCTCGAGCACGTCGAAATTTTGTCTAAACAGCGTGTTGATTAGTTCGAGGTACGGAGGGCACTGGTACTTGTCCCTGTATCGACCCTCTTCCTTGAACACCCACGGATAGAAAACCAGAGCGGTGACCTCGCTCAATTCGAATATCATCTGTGCCAGGAACGTCTCGTACATCTCTCTTTCCTCAGCTTCTTTCTTGGCACGTTGTTGATCCTCCACCGCTTTTCTTGTTTGCAACGGATAATTTTGCAATGAGCCGCTAACCATTATCCGCTAACCGTACTCGTAGCAAAATTGATTGCTATCGAACTAATCTTTTATTCAGATGAAAATTACGTTTCATTTGTTAATCGACGATTAGCGTTATTTGATCTGATATTTTGTCTTCGACAAAGATATATGTATTTGTTACTCGATTTTATCAGGAAGATAATAATATGTTTCTATGACACGTGCAATTTCACATTGTTACGTCGGCCGACTTTCTACCTAAACCAGGCCACTCACCGCGGGCAAGATGGTATCCAGAGGTCTACACATCCTTATTGCGTACCCTCAATAGTCTTAAGGACCGACCATAAATCTCAGGAATTTTCTAGCTAAGGTCCTTCAGACCGAACAAACATCTTTTTACTAAAGCGTTTTCTAAAGTTTATTGTTTACGATGCTTCCCACTAACAACTTGCTATCGAGGGCGGCTAAGACCCTTCCTAGTCCACCGATCTTCTTATTATCCAATCACAAGCAACGTCTACTGCCCTCACTTTCCTAACCAAAATTGTCATCGACAAATCCGATGGTCCCGCGTGCTAGACACACCCATCGCTAGCTTTCCTCCGACACAGCATCGTCGCTAAACTTCGCTTATTCTTCACCGTTAGAATAGTCAACACGTCTGTATCGGGTCTCTACCCATAAATCAATCGCTTACTTAACTTGTACATACGCAACAGCGTAACTATCTTCCTTACAAAGTTGTTGGAATAAACGTTAATTTATATCTGTTAATTCAGTGTAAACTCGATCGAACCACCCTTATTATCCTAATAGAAATAAGGGGATCGATCAGTTCGTGCCGTCGATTATCTAATCGTAACGGGAATTTACGACTCCCGTTGACGTGCTTTTTCGCGATCGCGTCTCTCCGCGTATGGTCGACTAAATACACATATCACGACGTACAAACGTAGATACGTCCCATTTGATATTTATTGAACTGATAAAATATTACCGTATCGAGTTGTTTCAAAACGCGTCTTATATCGAATATGTTTCTTTCATATTTGAATATTTCAATATTTTGAAATTTATTTCTAGTCCTCGTATCATAACTTTCGGATACGCTTTTTTCTTACTCTCGTTAAAACAATTATTCCTCCCCTTTACGCGTCTATCGTTCTCATTTCGAATAAAAAAATGCTCAAACCTTGCAGGTATAATTGTTAAAAAATTATGTTGAAAATTTCGAAAATATTATTCGATGATTGACGATAATACCTGATGGCTTCCTTCTCTTGCCATTTAACCTCTTCCTCGGGTGTCCTAGTGCTCACATCCAGCACCATTTCCGGTTCTTCCTCGTTCTGCACCCTTTTGATCTCCGTTACAAGCAGTTTTCTAAGCTGTGGGCAATTAGCACCGAACACAAGGTTCACCATCTTGCCGTTTTGAAGGAACATCCAGACTGGCTCGCTTTTGCCGCGAAATCGTTCGAGATCGCCGATGTAATCGTTCTTCACGATCGCGTAGTTGATCGTGTCACCTCCTATCTCTAATTTTACGCTTCGCAGGGTGCTCACCATGGCGATACATGGGCCACACCACTCGGAGTAAACGTCGGCGAGAATTAAACCCTTCCGACTTAACAGCTGTTGCCAATCATCCTCGGTTTCCACTTCGATTTGCAGCTGAGCTTGCTCTTTTCTTCTCGCCATTTTATAAATACGGTATTCTTGGTAGATTTATGTGGCGGCAATTTGTATCGAGCGTCGATAGGTCGAAGCGCGCAAATGTTGTTCCGACAAATTTAGCTGTCAGTTCGTAGCAAGTTTCGATCGACAGGTTAGTATCGTGTAGGTTAATGACGTGTTTAGCATCGTTTGTAATTAGACTGGACAGGTCGAAATAACGTAAGGTTAACGTCTAGAATTATTTTCAACTTGTAACTACACGTACATATTAGATCGTACAAGTTTAAGGATATTTAAATCAAATCGTGTGTACAGCTCTCGTCTAGTTTGGTTTCACGGTCATTAAGCAAGTCTCTTTATGGTTCGCGTCAAACGACGATATACTCGAAGTAAAACTTTCGGAGACACGATAGAACGATAGTTTCAGACAATAACAGCTAGAACGAGACTGTCACGCGTTCGTAAATTGCATTTTACCATACGTAATACGTATATACGAATTACAGAGTTAAATTACACTTCACGGCAACAATTCTCCAGCATTCCCACGATTAATCGCGTTTAATTATGCCAGAAGCTTGTAATCGTCGCTTACATCAAGAAAACCATTCGTTTTCTCGTATAAACCAGACGATTGATTGGAGACGAAGGTCTGGATTAATCGTGGCCACGTGATTTATGTCTACTGACATTTCCATCGTCAACGACGGATGTGAACGATGAAGGAACTACGCGTGTTTAACGACGTGAATCTCGCATCCTGCGGACGTAAGGAGAGAAGCGCGAAGAGATCGAGGCCGACGATAACGCGTCTCGACGACGATCCTCACTCGTCGTCGCAGCGACCATCCTCTCGTTTAGTCTTACGCCCCTAATTCGCGGTCTAGCCACGATAATTAGTACGTTCGCGATCCTACATCAGCAGCTACGTTATGTGACTGACATGTCTTGTTTTTGTTCTGCCAGTAATTTGTGCTGCCTTGCGCGAGACGAGTGACGTTTGAGACGCGTGGAAAAACTCCGAGAGAAGACCGGCGAGTTTGTTGCAATTTTAGCCGGTTTTTCAACGAACTACTAAAATGCTCTAAATAGGACGTTTAAAAGAGAAGATTTGCGTTCGCTCTTTTCAAGAGTTTGGCCATTTCTCTTTCTCCTACGTTTCTCCATTTTGTTGCTTGGACGAGTCGAATTGAAACGTTGAATTTTAACGGAGATTGACGCGTTGCGTGACTTACAACGTCGAATCATGCTCGTCGTATAGATTTTCTAACAAATTTGACTGGAATCCAGAATTTTATTTCCGTTCTTGGAACGAAGGATTTTAAAAGTTATAAATTACGTGCAATATTTCAATAGTTTGCGACGGATATAATATTACAACGGATAAATCACTATTACCATATGAACATGCGATTATTAGAAAAATTGCGTAATGAAAGCTATGCGAATTTGTTTTGTTCGTGATTTCGATCGATATATTTAGCTGTTCTATTAATCAAGTTTTTTGTACTTCATAACTGTGGATCTGACATAGCTACGCATATTAATGAAATATGCGAAGGCATTGTATGCGCAGTTGAATATGAATCATCTATCGATTTCCATTTAATCGAATGAATAATTAACGCTGCATTCATTATATCGATACACACATACTAACTACAATTATTCTGTAGCTAACGAAAAATAGAATGTCAAAAAATATATCAAGACAGCGTACGTGCTCAGAAATTGATCGTATTTTTATATAAAACTCCAGACACATCCGAAGAAGATATCAGAAAGTATCAAATATTAGTAAAAATAGAAATTATACGATAAGAGGATTTTTACCTGATTCATGGAGTTTTCGACCTGTTTGCTGAGTAGTCGAAAGCGCTTGGAATTTGCTACGATGCGAAAACTTTGTGAGTTCAAACGAGTTCATTTGATCGAGGCGAAATTCGAGAATCACTGCCATTACGAAATATCGATCACAGAAATTGCGACGCTTCTTGTTTTCATAAGGAGAAAAACAAATATTTCGAAATATTAAAATCATTTTTATTCCAGTAATGATAATAATTCTATCCTATATCCTGTATCTGTAATAGAAATGTATAGTAATTTATAATAATTTACGATAGAAGATGTACAGTTGAAATAAGATCGAAGAAAGAATTCTTTATCATTTTTAGAAAATACAGTTTCTAAGAGGAATATTTGTTAACTTGTTATAAAATTCGCAAGTGCCGTTGCAAATTATTTTTTAACCGAAAGCTACATCGTATTACATACGCGTTTATAAAAATGTCATATCTATAATCGTTCTTCGATATTTGCATTTAATAACGGACACAGAAAATAACACGAAATTATATAACGATCAGAAAACAAGCATAGAGTTACGAAAACAAAGGAGATACAACTAACCGCGGTTAATTTCTTCAGTTTCACGCGACATCGAAGCCGCTATGGTCGCACTTATCTCGCGACTCGTCCGCGGAAGAAAATTGCGTAATTGGAGTGGCGATACGCTCCATCCGGTCCGATGTTCCGCGTATAACGTCGTCCAATTCGCGGTCCGAGTTCGAGAAAACACAACAACGTTTTTAGATACGAAATGAATAATTCTTTCCAATTGAATCATCCTTCGTTAGCTGTTTTTCAAACGTACACACAAACCTAAATATAATACTTTGTAATAGCACGATTTAAAAGTCTTAGATCACCTTTATTGATAATTCCAATTAGACTTGTCTTTAGATTGGAAAATCATTCTTAGATATTCTGACGGTTGCGTTATTTGTTTGCAATTTAAAAATTCGACTTGAATCATTGCAACGATAGGAGATGCGAGGCGAAACATTATGAAATATCTACTTCAACGTGGAGATATCTGATGCAAGGGAAAAAAGAAATTATAAAAGAGAAAATTAATTTTTTTTAATATTTTGACAACGATATAGCAACAAATGCTGGACGATAGAAACGAAGAACATCGATCGAGCGTTTGATCGAATTTTATCGTAGAACTCTCAAAGGGTTGATTCCGAAATTTATCAACAAGATTCCAGAGAACGTTTTTACGGGATCTTCGACTCGAAACAAATTTCCAACGAAAATAAGTTGACAAAAAGATTCGAGAAATTTTTTCGAACTTAAGCAAAATGACTCGAAGAACAGTTGCTTCAATCGTTTATTTCCAAAGTAATCTCAGAGATCATAAAGGAATACATATATAGCTCCGAATGAAAGAAACTCTGAAATGTTTACAAATCGAATTTTCTATCAATACATAAACCGTCGCAAATAAAATTCCAACAAACTAATGAAAATTCTACACTGAACTCGTAGTTACGCTGCTTAAGACGTATACCAGTAGACCTCTTCGCATGCATTGTGCCAATGTATCAAGACCCATGACTGCAACAGTGACAAAAGTACTGAAACAGAGAATTTCCTCGCGTGGATCATTAAATTCGCTGATGCGTATAAACGCCAATGAAGAAACCATGACAGACTGGGTTCGTTTCAGTCGTCGTTACCCTCGATGAGGCAAGACGATTAAAAGCGTCGTTGTCGCGACATTTCGAACTGCTCTTTCTGCCGTGACACGTCCTGGTCCCGACGAAAATAAACGGTCTAGGCGACATCCTAATTAGCTCGCGTACACGGCCCTCGTTAACCCTTTGAATTGAAACGAAGAACTTCGGTATTGCTTCGCTTTGTTTCAATCGTCAGCCATCAAAGGTCGCGCACCTTCATCCTGTTGCAATTGGGAACGCCGCACTGTGCCGCCAAGTCCATCTTAATGAAAGTAGCGAAAGAAAGACGGATCGTTGGACGCTAGAGAATTAATTCCGGGATTATCAACGGCGGTGGAAACCAGCAATTTGTAATTTTTCAAAGAAACGTGATAGATTTATATCGGTGGAAATTTTAGGGCATTTAAGGCTGCGCTTCTCCTCGTTTCTTCTACGCGTGCTTTCTTCGCGATATTTACTTCGTAAAAACACGCGGAATACATCAAGTATATAGGATATTAAGTACACAAAATATTCGATCAAACGATTGGTATTTATATCTCGTACTCTACGTTAACGTTTGTTGAACGAATTCGATTATGCGATCGCAAGCTGATTCCGAGTGGCCAGTCGATTTAAATAACCATGTTGAGACCCCGACTGATTTCTGGCGTCAACTGTGACCTTCGCTAGCAAGGCGGAAATAACAAAAATTCTTAAAAATTCTTGGCTTCGCTTGAAATTGAAATAAACATGAATTTAAGTTCCTATAAATCACACACAGTGCCTCGCGCAACGTACAATTATTTCATCATTTGCAATCTACGATAAATTTCTTTATAGCCTTTTTAAAAACCAATTTACACGCTTCATCATACGTATTTCCAACATCTCCTCTAAACAAACAATAAGATCGCCATTAAACCAGCACAATCACCACCACCACCACCACCATCGTCGTCCTCGTCGTCGTTGTCGTCGTCGTCGTCGTCGTCGTCGTCATCATCATCATCATCATCATCGTAAACGAGGTTCTCTAAAGTAACCATTCCGTAAGAGGTTCATCTAGAGGCGCGGGAAAACCCATCAAACCCGCGCGAAAAAAGAAATCACTCGACGCTGGCCGCTCGGTCCTCGTCGCGATAGCGTATGCAAAAGGGACGAGAGAGCACCGATGCCGCAGCTATAAAGACAAATAGTAGCGAAACGAGCCCAACGAGGCCTAACGACGTGTATTTGCATCGGTCATTAAGACGGCCGAGAAACCGCGGCGCAGGACGGACAAAAGGATACCCGCCGCTAAAGTAACGCTTATCGCCGCTCGCGAAAGCGTATTTTCTTGCGTAACACTGGCTCTTGACCTCTTCTGCCTTCCCTTTTCTCAGCCGTGTTCCCATGTTCATAAAATCTTCATGTAGCTTACGGTTGGACAATGGTCTATGCGGTTAGGTGCTAAGCATTTGATGGTGCAAGGATTCCGAGAGATTGTAAGGTTGGTTTTGTCAGTTTCATGGACATTCGTAGGATAGAGATCGCGTTAAGATCGGGGCTGACTAACGGGTAGGTCATTTTTCAGTTTTATCGCTCGTTTTACTTTGAATAGTATCAGTATTTTGTTTTTGCAATTACCGAAAACAATTGCTTTGATTATCGATCATCGACAGAGCGTCTTGAGTAGCGCTTAGTCGAACGAATTCATCTTAGAATGTATGATCTAAGAGTTTACTGGGTTTATTAGGGTAAGGGTGGATCTGCATAGATAATTGCGAACAAGCGTGAGTTTGGTGACTTTCGGTTCGTACATTCCATTCTACAGGCTCATTTTCCTCTCCTACTTTCCTTACTATAATGTTGTTATAGAGTAAGCACAGTAGACCTCCATCAATTCTGAACGTCTTCATAGAAGAACCACGTATAACAGGAGATCGCTGCTGATATTTCTTGTTGCTTATGATTTTTGTTCACGGAATAGTCGACCGTCTAGAAAAGTGGATTCAATCGACGGTAATTTTTCATTTCGCTAATCATTCATGGAATGCACTCGTAGAATCCATTCATAGAATTCATCATCAATACAGTATAGTATGTTAAAAGGGCTTTCTGCTCGAATAAATCATACGAAATCATCGTTCAAACGTTCGTCTTTAACAAGCAAGAAACAAAGTGAATAAATTGCGTGCGTTACAATTCTCCATAGAGATATACGCGTGTCACCATTCTTCCAGTCGTCCTTTGCAATTAGTGTCACGTTCCTGGAAGCGATGCAGATACATTAATTCCGCTGGCGACGGAAAAAATGGTCGCGGATCGATCCCGCGACGCGGCGAGATAGCCTGGCAGACCTTCGACAGCCGCCCACTAGGCTCGACACGTTCACCATCGTAAAACTTAAGCAAAATTGCTGCGTGATTCATTATTAATGTCGTTATTTCACGGCGGCGCGCTGGGAAGGTGCAGCTACTTGTCCGTACATTTATCTTTGCGATGACGAGTTTCTGGAAAACGATCGCCGTCGAACCTATTCTGGAACGATGGAAAGAAATTCAGGCGACTCTGAGAAACGTCGTTCACCTGGATATCGTCCGCTTCCTCGAAATACGTTGTCAGTCGTTTCTAAAGTTCGAGGAACTTTAACTTTTCTTGGTCCGTTTACTTGTTTCGTGAAAGTTTACCATAGTTGTTGGAAGATTGGAACACTTTGTCCTGTTTTTTTTTTTTTTTTTTTTTTTTTTTTTTTTTTTTTTTTTTTTTTTTTTTTTTTTTTGAACGTGTTATTTCGGTTAAACGGTTGACAAGAAATGAACAACATCGCTTAATATTTTGCAATTTAACGATTTATATTATCAAGTTAACCAAGCGACGTTCTTCGATATGTAAGAATTTGACAATTTATAATTCCAGCTTCTGCGTAGGTTTGTCTTTTCTATTTCTTAATATGCGTCGAAATAAATAATATTTGATATTATATTTGACAAAGGTATGATAAATGTATTTCTCCGGATTCTTCTTCCAACGAACAGATTAAAAATGAAAATCAATGCACGTAGATAGATTTGACACAAATCGTACAACCGATTGCCGAATGTTTCGTTTCAATTTTGCTTTCGTATCAACAGGGAATAAATCTTTATGCTTTAAGAAGAGCTTCAAGGTGAAGTTAAAGATTACCAAATTCTCGGCATTCTAACGCTGTTTTATCTTAACTTTGTTTAAACAACGTTCTTTTAACGAACATTCGATCTTCTGTAACGCACATTTTGTCCCAGTTACGAGTTTACGAAACTTCATTCACGGAATCTTGTGTTCCAAATTTTTCGATCCCGCGACTCAACGCTGCTCGATAAAGATATCCAGGAGTTCGGTTTTGATCTTTAACCCATTTAATCTGACAAACTCGTGATCATTCGCGTGGAAAGAGACAAGTCGAGAGCAAAACACGTCAAATACCAACGGTGGACAGACATGCGACGTCTTTTGATCCAGCCAGTTCCATAAATTTTGTCTCTTGCCACAGGCACCCAGTTCTGTCCATCTTCCACGTTACTGACAGAGTCGCCATACTTGCGCGCTTTTAACGCGGTTATAAAATATTTAAACGCTAAATAAAACATCGTCGCAGCGATCGTTGCCAGCGATGCTGTAAGTGGAACGAGCTCGATTCTCAGAACTACGAAAGCGGACCTGTTAAAGACACCTGTGAAATCGGCAACGTAGCCAATTTTATTGCTCCGTGGAAAATTTTCAAACCTTTCCGAAATTGCATGTGGTTTTCTAAAGGTTAATGCGATTCTCGACTAACGTAGTTTTCGTTTTATTTTTACAACTTTACTGCCGTAGTTTTATGTTCCAATCTCATTATCGTTTTAACGATTTAAAAAATTTCGAATATAATCCAAGAAAAATGCCAGCGTACACTCGAGGCGAAAAATCGTACGTATCCTTCTGTTATTGTTAAAAATTACTGGCTTCTATCTTTTTGTAGAAACATTTTTTAGATCTTCTTAGATCTTTTTTAGATTTAGATATATTTTTTAGATTTTCTATGATTTTTTTAAAACATGCGCATAGACTGTTTCTGCTCCTTCGATTTCCTCTCTTTAATCGCCAATTATTCTGGCATTAAATACCATATTCGATATTGTCAGCAATTTCTATCGGAACGTGTCGAAAATTCCAATTGCGACGATATTCATTTATAGCTTGCCCCCCCCTCTCTCTCTCTCTCTGTCAACAAAATTCGTACAATTTCTCCATGACACGTCCGCAGACGGTCAATCGGAGGGATTCCAAGTAACGAAGCTGGGACTTTCCTCGTTCCTCCAAGTAAGTCCAGCAAATCGTGTCAAGCGTGCATCGCACGACAATCGCGAGTTGTGAGTCATACGCGCGCTTTCGATTAGACCCTCCCCACGGACGAGAGCCGACGTCGTAGCACGATTATTAATGCGCCTCGTTCACCAGGTTATGAAGGCTCGAGTAAGTATCAGAACCTTGTTAAATGTCAAAAGAAAATCACCTGTCAGTTTCAGAATTCGTAATTATCTCATTACATTCGTTAAATCCTGTCGCGCTAATTCATTTAAATTCTTTCAGTTTTCTATGACAGTTATGACTAATACCAAGATAGTCGAAGGTGTGATTCACGCGAAAATGTATCAAATAAGTTTAAAAACACTCAAATTCTTCCACCTTATTAGATTATCTAATCTATAATTCATATTTCGAATTTATTTGGCTAGCCATGGATTAGCAAACGTAAAATACAGCATTACGTCTACGCTTTTTCTAGTAGCTGTTTTTAAGTAGTTGTTGTCTATTGTCAGAACAGTGTGTCTCCAGCAAAATATTGAGATATTACACGTAATTTGTATTTAGAGATTTTCAGTCTCATATTGCGTACGTATCTATGAACGTGTTATTCGGGTATACATTTAAAGAATAGTTGTAGCCTCAACATCGAAGCGGACACGATGATTAATGCGTAATTTTCTATAGAAATTTTATGGATTTACAACAGTTCGTTTTTATCGACTATGCAAGCGAAGGTTTGTTTCTTCGTTGTAACGTTTATTGTATATTTGTATATTTTGATTCCTTTAGTACGAGTCTCGTGCTTCAGTCAACCAGTGTCAGAGGAATAACGACGATCGTAAACAAAATATTCGCAAGATATTAATCTTATCAACACGAAGCATCATCGTATCGAACCTTGACTTCGTTCCTCCAAGCGGAGGAAAGAAACGCTATATATACGTATGAGAATCGGAAAAGCTCGTGGAAAATCGTGCCCGACCTTCGTGAGTTTTCTTTCTCCGTCGTGGCGTTTTCCTCGCGCAATCATAATTAACCTGAATCACCGTCGGGATCGCGGAACCCACGCGCACCGCCTGACCGACGCGACGCCGTCGTCGGTTGCTCGTTACAAAAGGGGAGGAGATAAGCGAGACAAGCGGATCGCGATTTTTAATCGGTCAACTGAGACCCAGCCACGCTCGACTCGGTAATTATCCTGGTAAGCGTGGTCGTTGGGCTTACTCTCCCGAGATAACGAATGGCCCGACAGATTTTGAAGAATCGTTGTGGTTCATTCTGTCGACCCAGTTACCCATTTTACTTCCTTCCGTGATTTCCGGAAAAGAGCAAGAGGCGCGTAATGACTAATTCCGGCTGTTGGAAGATATTACAAAATCAGGAAGGAAATATCAGTGCATCGTATTTGTTAAAAGTTACGTTAACTTTATCCAGAAACTGATCGTAACGATTTATATATCATAATGTGATGCAAAAGATCGATTAAAAATATTAATTCATTTAGGGAAGAAGAAATTCCATTGTATTTTATTCTATTGCGTTCTTTGTATTGCATTTTCTTAAAGTTTCAAGTTCTTAAAATTTCTGTACGTACATATTGGATTGGTAACTAAGTGATTGGGGATTTTGTCATTATTGAGGTGGTATTGATAAAATCCGCAATCACTTTGCTGCCAACACAATATGTATAAGTTTAATGAAATGACACTCTTAGCGTGAGTTTTCACTCGCACATAGACTGAACTATAGAGATTCGTCAACAACATTTGCCGTGACGTTTGTCAATAAGAAACGAAAATTGTTACGTATCAGTATGGGAAATATTTTTGTTTTTGTTTTTTTTTATCAGTTTTAGGTAAATCATTATACGTATCGAGAGAAGACATCAGAGATCGTTGGTCGACTAGTTGGCAAAATGAAATTACACCAAGTTCTCCAGTTGTCCGGGTGGGTCGCGGTTTGCCACAGGGTTCTACGTGTTCGTAATTAACTGCCGTCATTTATCTGGCCGCGTAAGAAGAATAATGAGTGACGCCGTGGTACGAAACTTCGTTCCACCAACGGTTGATTAATTCGTAAGTTAAATCGTCGTGGGGGTTCGGCTGCCTCTAGACAAAAGGATGATGGATACGAATCAGCTGCTTCGAGGAGGCACCTACATATGTACGCGCACTACCTCCGTGATAAACTACTGTTTCGTGTTCCTCCGGCAACCAAGAATCAGGAAACGCTTGCAGGAAAAACACGAGTAACTTTGCCTCTTTGTTTCTCGAGGAAAAGAATCTGCCGGTGAATTTATTTTTGCGCAGAGAAAGATAATAAAAGATATTTTCTATAGCTTTATTAGGTTGCCTGAAAACTGGCAATCCACGTATCAACAAGAAGTTTCATATCTAAATATTTGACAAGAAATCATCGAAGGAAACGAATCGTATGCGATTCGATAAAATATTAATTCTGTATAAATCCTAATTCTGTGAATTCCATATTAACTCTGCGAAGATACATCGCGTTTAAATTGTTCTTCTCTTTGCGATCTTCCCGAACGATTCAACGGTACGCTGAAATATTTTTTAGAAAGCAAGTGACGAGTCTCTGAACGAGTGCCAGGAACGTCTCGAACGAGTACCAGAAACTTCCTGAAATTGAAAATAAATATTTTTCACGAATTGGTGAAAAACCGCGCGATCGAACCGACCGAAAAGCGCGAAAGATGAATGATCAGGGAAGAGGCGTTATTTTTAGAGAGGTTCATAGGAACGTTCGTTCTCTTGTTTCCTATTGTTGTCGTTTCATCGTCCTTTCCGTGATTAATCTCGCCTGAGATCACGAATTATTCTTACGCGGTACTAACTACGCTACGAGGCTAGTAATGGGATCCGGAAGTAATTTGTCATCCAGTCCAGACGTTCCTAGCGACTGAAATTAATTATTCTTAACCCCGTGTCTTCATCGAATCGTTTCTTCCTAGCAGACCGCCGATATACGAATCATGTAAATCGCTTATGAAATCGAACGTGTTGCACGATTAAAAATTATTCAATGAATACTCGATTCATACGTACGTTTCCTCTGATTCTTGCCCAGGATCTTACAGAAATTGATTATCTATCACGATACGAGAATATTTATGGCCTTTGTTCATCGTGAGTGATACTTAATAGGAAAGCTGTCATGATAAAGGAACGCGAAACGGGATACGACGAGTGAAAGTAAGCTACGATTGTTCGTTGTTAACCGTTTCAAGATGTTTCGATAGTTTGGAACTTGAAGTGATAAATGTTTGCCGAAACCATCGATGATTAACTTCTATCGGATCGACGAGACAGATTAGTTCTGATAATTATATCGTTTGGGTTTCAAATCGATTATAGTCGAATATGGTTAAGTTTGGAAATGAGTGTGGTTAGTTTTAGAATAGCGGTACAATTTGAAAGGAAAATCGTAGAAATTTCTTGCGAATATTATTCATAATTTTTCCCAACATAGCTAAAGAGTAGATACAGTTAGGATTTGGTACGAATTAGACGTCGTTACGTTTAAAGATGTACGTATAAATATATTTTACATAAGAGGAAAATTACGTTAGGTATGATTGCGTTTGAAGAAAGACCACGAGGAAAACTTCTTGAGAATATTGTCGCAATATTTTGTTAGTATGTTTAGACTTCGTCTAGGTGTGATTATGTTTGTGTTTGCCATAAATAGGTATAATCAAGTTTGAAGTAGGAAAAAAATATAAAAAACTAACGCAATATTTACCGATGCTAAAGTCTAAGGAGCAAGAGTTTCTTGGAAAGTTTCTGTAAAAGAAATTTTTAAGAAATTACAGGGTCGATCGCTTTCTATGTATATGGTGTCCTCTAGTTACGGCTATCGATTCGATTCGAAACATTTTTCATCGAGATCGGAGTGCAAGTCTGGTACGAACCGTGAAAACGTTCAACGAGATAGGTACGTCCGTGTGGGTTTTTTGGTATGCAGCGTGAAATTAGTCGCCTATTTGTCATCCTCGCGCTATATTTCGTGCTCATGAATATTCGATCGAGACGAACGACCCGATGCAACCGTGATACCTTAAATCTCTCCGTTAATCGGATACTTCCAGGCTTTATAAATATCGTGGTCGCGTGGGTCGCGTTAACTTCGTTCTAACCTGTCACGGGGAATTCGCCTTCCCATAACTTATGCTAATTTTAATTTTACGAACACCACCGTTTGCCTCGAATTCGTTTCGAACGTTTCCCTTGCATTTCCTCGTTTCGACATTTTAAAATGCAAGGAAAAGTATCGTTTGATCTTTATTTTTGGAACGACTTAGATTTACAACGCGTTACGAATAGTCGCAAGAAATTTTCCATATATTTCAAACAAACAACTCGTTTGTTATTTAATCAGATTATGACACACAATATGTCCGAGCTTAATGAAATTATGCCTCGCGATATCTATTTAAATAAAACAATTGAAATGAAAGAGAAAATTCTCAGGCTTAAAACGATGTACGAAATGATCCACAAGAGAGATACTAATGTTTGTGAAATAATAATAATAATAATAAAAAGAAAATAGTTTAAAGAATTAATACAAAAGATCAGACATTTCGTATGTCGATGAACCATTCTCGCAGGGTATAAATGGCTTTTTCTCGCATTTCTCAAAATCAATCCATCGAACTCTGTGATCCAGCCTGATCATCTATACTTTCTGTATAAACAGTTTCCAGACTCCGCGTGCCTAAACATACGTTACTCGATTATTTTCAGCATCGAAATCCAAGGACTGTGTAACCGTGGTATTCGCATCTTCCATGTTCCAAACTCCAAGGTCCCCACCGATTCTATCCTCATTCATTGACCATACCGTACGTATTAAAAGATGGGATTTCCCTATAAGCGTCAAGCATGTATTATATATCTGAAAACATTAATCAAGTTATCTAACATCAAATTCTTCGGAATCCAGGTAACTTAACAGATCCGAACGACCGTGTCTCTTGATATCTATAAAAATAAGAATCGTCGTATCGACATCCACAGTTTACTTGCGACGAACTCCCATCTGAAACTCGCTATTCTACATAGTCGTATTACGATCGATACTACGCATTACGTATAAATTCAGAAAAAAAAAACATTCGTGAAACGACAAAGTCAACGGATCGCCTTGGAATTGATTTCGTTGATCGATACGATCCAGCGATCACGACGTGACCACGACGATTTCCGCCTTCCAGCGAGGAAGAGTGGTGTTTAAACGCGTAATCGTCGGAAACATCAATTCCCGTTGAAGCGTAGGAGACGCATACCAACACCCACCAGAAAACATCATTGCGTCTTAACGTGCGCCACGATTGTTCTAACGCCTGTCGATGCGACAAGGTGTGCGTAAGGTCAGGGCGCAACGTGAGTCGTGATACGCCCCTGACACGCTCGTTGGACTTGACACGCGTCCTGCCATTTCCTTTCATTATTCTCAAACCATACTCTTTTTTTCCTTTCCTTTTTTTGTCCTTCGAGAAAGAAGTATCATGTTTTTTAATGTATTTAATGTACTAATATATTCGTAGATACAGATCTATAGATCTGGTGTTGATCTCTAATCTAATGGAATTCAGTTTATCGATTGATGATCGTGCAAATTCGTAGAATTTATCGAGGAAATGACGATCAGTCAGCGAAGAATAGAAGAAATTGGAAAATTCGAAATTAGCATACATCTGGATCCGAATCGAATATCGAGATTGATTGCATTGTTACAAAGAGGATTCCTTGGCGATTCCCACGAAGGAATCGAATAGAATCACCGCGAGCCTTTTCAAATGCGTGCGAGGCGTGGCGCCTGCGGAGTAACGTGGCGAATTTATTAGCATTTCAATGGTAATCCGCTCGAGCTAGTATATACCAGCCGGTTGAACTTGTCGTACCACAAACCTTAATAAATAATTTACTACTCGCTATATAATAACACGTTCGGAGATCAGCAACTGGAAGTCGAAGAAAAAAGGAAACAGTGTTTATCCTGGCATAACTTTTCAAATTAATGAACAATTATTAGATTAGTAACCGTCACTTACGATTTCCACGCCCAAGCAATTTTCTCGTCGACCTATTGGTTCTATATCCTCTACATCCTCTACAATCCTTCTATCAGGTTTTACGATTCTCTCTGACACCTGAGAAGCTATCATTTCCATCGTTCGTAATTTCCACCGACGTTATTATACGAATTATCGTCATACGATTCCTGTTCTTTCCGCGGAAAAAACTTGAACATTCATTACTGACAATAATATCAGCGTGTATAGCGTATCGCCATGCATTGTGCGTAATAATTGTTTATGGAAGATACCGAGACTCGATTTACGAGCGTTCAAGCTCGCAATATAAATTTCAATCTTTAAATACGAGTAGATTCGCCGGCTGTACGATATTTGCATTGTGGTAATTTTCTGTTGATCGAAGGATCGATGAAACGTCGATGGAACGATAGAAGATAACACCGAGGAAATTTGTTAGTACGAAAAGACGAAAGAATCGATTGAATGGAATGAATAGGTCTTCGAATCTTAAGATTTGCTGTAATATTTTTATGAAAGCTACACGAGAGAGATTGCAGTATACGACTCCTTCGAATAAATATCTTTTTCCTCTCTTTTCCTTCGTACCGTTGAAAAGACCATAGACTCGAGAAGTTACGTTCGAAAGAAGGCTCGCATTTAAACACCATGACCACATATTTTACCTCTGTTTTATCTGCAAAACTCAGCTTTCGACCAAGCAAGACAAAATCTCAAGATCGAGATGCACCGAGAAGAATCGAGCCTTTATGCAAAATCGTAACTCACGGGGACTTTTTCGTGCAGCGCGGTTCCTTTTTTCTTTCGTCATTCGAGAGACGTAATTTTCCATGGAGGGAGTTGCGGTGATCGTTACAACGGTGACGAGGACTGCGAAAGGGTGGAAGGAACGAAACGGACGAACAGCAACGGTACAAGCTTTATATCGCGCATAAACATTCCTGTCGTAAACGTCGCCGTTTCGACTGACGGAAGCGGCCGATAATTTATGCGAGAACGTGTCTTAATTGTTACAAACAAGCGCGACCGACCGTGCTGGACGAAGGCCCGAGTTTTAATGAGCCGCCGAATATCGTCGACTTGATACAACAGGCAGTTTCACGAGGTTAGAGAATTTTATGACAAGTTTCGGCACTGGCCGTACCATTTCTCACTCGTCGTTTTTCTTTTAATATGGAAGGAAAGCACATTTGTTTGATATTATGTATCTAGAAAAATTATTTGTCGTGGATCAATCGTTGTTTAACGGTTGGTTAATTGTAACCAATTTACGTATTCTTTCGCCAAGAACAATGCATCAGGATGTAAGACGAGGAATCTACACGTTCGAATAGTAGATATTTTACAGAAGATGAGAAACAACAATATTTCTACGATTTCAATGAAAAATGATTCCTCCTGGTGTTACGAATTACATCGATTTCTCCAACTTTATAAAATTCGCGATATTAAAATAGAAAATTTTCCATGATATCGGTTGATCGAAAAGGGACTGGAAATGAAACGTTGTTTTAACGCAACGTTGGACTCTGAACGATATAAAAGGTGCATAAATTAAAAGACATTGTTTGAAATTCCTCTCGTTAAGCTTCAAGATGGAATTCAAACCTATAAAACCAACTTCTGCAAACAACTCCAAATGTTCGTTCCAGCATCAACCCTAATTTACGTTCGATCATACACCGAAGTAAATGTCCAACAAACCTCGTACTTCCAAGAAGAAAGAAGTCGCACATTCCACGCACTGTCTCCACTAAGATAATCCAGATTAACCAAACAGGATGTTCTTAGAAGGAAGACATTGACGATGTTCCACAAACTGGGCAAACGGACGTAGTAAGAAGCATCGATAAAGTCGCAAACGAATCCCCCCCCTGGTGTGGTTCAAAAGGATATCCGACAAATGCGGCGGAAAGAGGCAGAGAACCGAGGAAGAAGGCTCTTGGGCAAGTGGCAGCAAGATATTCGGTAAATAAATCATGCTACCTCCGTAAATCTTCGCGTTGGATGGGAGAATCGGACTATTATTAATAGCGGCGCGTCTTGTTACTTCGACGACCGCGCGACGTCATTTATTTATGGTGTTAAATGCCATAAAGCAGCCGGCTAGAAGGAATTCCTTTCGAATTTTTCGCTGAAAAGGATCGACCGCCGTGTTACGATGCGAAGAAAACTAAAATATCAGCCTTTAAACTTGTCTTAATTCAGCTACGTATATTTTTCTAATCATCGACGGTACGACAGCGTAATATATCATGATAAAATTAATTATATAGAATCAATAAATCGTCCATAAAAATAAATTCCATTTCTTTTACCGCGAGACTTTGATCGATCAAACTTTCCAACGATAGCTTCGATCCCATTGAAGTCGATTAACGAAGATCCAACTATACGTTTTTCTCACCGAATTCGTAAAGTAGGTTTGACAAAGTTTTTTAATGACAATGATTGCGCAACGCGCGACAATTGAACGAGATCATGAATTATGACAACAACGTTGAAGCCAATTTCAGCAAGTTTACGTTCGGTCAAATCGAGGCCAGCCATCAATTTTGTGTTCGTAGAACGCGTTCTAATTGCGAGACAAACACGAGACACCGTACTCGAGCTGCCATTGTTGCTCCCCGTATTCATTGATTCGTTCCATACCGAATGGGGAACGAACGCCAGGACGTGGCGTGTAACTTGAACGATCGTATAACCGGTGCTACAAAAAGGGGATAAGGTAGAAAGAAGCCGAGGTGAAATCGAATCGATGTCCCTTTTAATAATTTTCGATGCGTCGAAATTTATACCGAATCGGAAGAATTAATTTCGAAGATTACGAAAGGAAGTCACGAACACGTGGATGATTAACGACGATGATACGAGACTTCGATCGAGGTTAGATTATCAAAAGACCTTAATTAAGCCTTTACATATCGATTTCACCAAACTGTTCGCATGCGATGCACCGCTGTTCGAACATCTACGAGCATTTGCTTATTCTTGGTAAAATATATTTTACTGTGATAATTTGATTCTTTGGAGCTATCACAGCCGAGTATGATGGAATACCACGATGACACAATTAAATTAACTTTTACAAGGCGATATACATTTGTAATTGTCAAAGTTTGTAAAAGCGCACTCTGTTATTTGATAAATTTTTTATTTTCGCGCTCTTTAATTTTTGAGTTATAATTCAGATGAAAAAGTCATTCTTCTAACTCGATACAACGTCTTTGATCGTTAATACAACGGTTTAATTGTTGGAATACAACGATATTACAATCATGACACAAACGCTCTTATACAGACACTTACACGGGTCATACTCGTTACCTGTATAGAGAGGGGGGTTCAAAATCTTCAAGGGATCATGGGTCACTACCTATGGGTCAGTCTGAGAGTAAATAGCCAACTGTCGACAATTCATAAATTCCTTACCTGCATACTTTGTTAATCACTCTCTTATACGTTAAATACATTTGGTTCTGTAGTTCTGTTTAATAAATATCACCTAATATTATTTTAACATAAACATTGTGTCTTCCACAGATTATTTATCTTAATTTTAAGATTAAATTCTAACATTAATGAATGATAAATGTATACGAAGGCCAAAAAGGAGAATCATTATGAACGACACTTGTACTTTTCACAGAGAAACAATTTTAAGATTCTATTGCGTCTCGAATCAATCCTAAAATCGTCCCTTTAGTTCATTAATTGATCTTGAGTTAATTAGGATCTCATCAATTTAGGATTAAATAGCAACCGAAGATGAAAGCGTTTGTGTATTTATGAACGGTAGTATACATCGCTATCTTTTTTTATAAAAACAAGATAAAACTACGTTATACGTTACGCCTATAAAACGAAAGAAGAGAAAAGTTGGATCAAAAGAACTCCTTAAAAGAGCGTTGGATTCCTGGAAAAAGTGTGTCACACGGTGGACAACAGTTCCCCGTTTCTCGTCCCGTTCTCCGATTGTGAAACATTATTTACGACCTTGCCAGCAGATGCTGTTTGTAGGTGTACGGCCAGCAATGGTAAACCACAAAGATCGGTCTTCATTGTTACAGCAACAATGCTTTGTCGTTGCGAGCGGTCGGCCACGTGTCCTTGCAACGTGCTACCCAAACAAGAAAGTATACGGGGATTCGCCACGGGAAGTGTTAACCTTAATAACGAGCTTTCAACCACCCACCAAGGTGCCCTAATTACGAGAACAAGCTGACCGATACCTGGCTCTTTTCTTTTTTCACGTTTTTGGGACCAGCGAATGGGATTATTCGACGCGTTGAATCGAAAGCACCACTTCTGTCCTCTGCTTTGGTTCGAAAGGATTTTGATATTTTTGATACAGTCTGCTAAGGTACGAAGGTGGGTTTGTAATGGATGGAGACCACAGAAAAAAGGTATAACAATTTATATTTATATTTTTAATGGAGAATTTAAAAGGAATTTAATACGCTTCGGTTTTATATTAACAAAATCGTGTTTTTATTTGATTTTGACATCGAGTGGAGCACTCTTCCTGCGATTAATTTCTTCTGTAAAATTATACGCAGATGCCAATTTAATTTTTCCAATATATTTCCTATTTTTTTTACTGCGAATATTATTCCGTAATCTTCTTTTGAGCGTTTAAAGTGGATACGAGACGTAAAAGCAAGGCCTTGAAAGATTCTCGTCACAGCGAGTTTCTTTTTTTTTTTTTTTTTATCGTGCACTAAGATGTCACGCGTAGAAGATCCAACCTGAAGATCACGCGAATTATTGTTGGCAGTTGCACAATTGTTGTTGATAGAAAAGAATCTCGCGTTGACGTTATTAGGCCTCAGACGGGATATTCGGTTAATCGTGTTCGCACTCGCCAGCATAAATCAGCGAAGATACGTCAAAAAGGAAAAGCAAATAGCCGGGATTTAACGGCATTAACCTTAATCACGAGCTTTCATACACCCACCATGATGACCCAATTACATACACTGATGCAAGACATACTTCTTCGTTATTGTGATCACTCACTCTCGCCGTTAATCTGTCAACTATCAAACATGCCATTCATTTGTCCAGACGAATCTCATGTTTGTTTTCTTTTCTTGACTTAATCTCGGACAAAAGGCGATAAAAGATACTTACAATTAGAAGAATCTTGTTAAACATTCTTTTACATTCAAAATTGAAAGGTATCACCTTTATACGCTAGCGTATACCATCTCGATAAATAAAACATCAATTTTATTTTAATAAATTCCTCTGCGATTGTAACCATTGATATTCAAATCTGTTCAAACTTCTTCAAACGTAGTATTCGCCCTTAAACTCGTCCGAAAAAGATTTCCATGTCTATTAGACAAAATCTCAAACATTTAAAATTCAAAATTCTACGATTTTCGAAACCCCTGAACGATTCAGTTTGCCTCTGAAATACGCACGAAGAAATAATTCTATCGTGCAAGTTTTCAATTTAAACTTTCAAAGTACCAAAATTTCCTGTCAAGTCGAAAAGCACCTAAACGACCCGATTCCTCTGTAGAATATACGTATACCGCGGAAGAAATAACGTTGCTTCTGAAAATTGTATTCGAGATTCCAAAGCACGAAAAACAAATTTCGCTTCAACACTTACCGAACCATAACAACTCGGTTACTCCTTGATTCCTCTACGTTCATCCTATTAATCCACAAATCCCGCACGTTTCTCCAAACCTGAAGCGATCAGAATCTGCGTTCCAGCAGTTTATTCGCAGTAAGGAGCTCAGCGTGCAAATAATCGGACGTGTTATTATCGTTAGCATTGGATTAATTCGGACTTCGCTCTAAAAATATTGGCATTGCGTCGGATTTAGAAGGAAACCGATGTACCCTCGATCTTCTGCGTTTTATTATACGAGCAGGTTGCATAACGCGACGCGTCAAGGTCATCGGCAAGCGCCACTGTTACGCTTTTGCAGCGACGCTCATTAAACGCGCGAGAACAAAGCGGGCAACGGGTTTCAGACGGTCGTTTCCGGTCTAACCCCTCTCCATCCAGCCTTTTGTCCGTTTCTGCGGGACGCGCGTAATTTATAACTAATTTGCGCCGCATTGTTCGAAGCGTTCGAGTGGACCGCAACGATTTTCATTGTCCAGTTGCGTTTGAACGAACCGTTTAAAATGACACGGATACGTGTTTAATTTGCGCACCTGTTGGAACTGCTAGTAGAGACAATTGCTTTAAAAGAAATAACAAACTTGGCTGTTTCAAAAGGATTAAGAAATTGGAAAATACTAAATGAATGACATTTATGTTAAGTGGCTGTAACGAATGTAACAAACAGAGTAACAAATGTAATAAACGTAACAAATAATCTTCAAAATCCTAGAAAATTTCAATTCAATCGACTCGAACAATTTTCCTAACGCTTATGGTTTGCAGCCTTAGATTTCCTCTTCCAAGCCAAACATACGAAAATCATAATTTTCCATAGAAAATCGGGCATTCGAGAAAGATGTGTTCGAACGGAATTTAAGAAACGAAGGCGATGAATGTAATATGAGCGAGCAGATTTAAAATTATCGGCACAGTCGGACGGGACGGTCGTCAAAAGAGTCTTCGATTGCTCTATTAATCTATTTGATTTGCTGACAATCGAGTTAACGCTAGTTTGCACCAGCTGCACCCTTTGTTCTTCAACGCATTCCATCGTCGGATCAGCACGTGCGACTCATCCGTACCGCGCGCGGCAAAAGCGTCCCTGGAATGGGGTCAGAAACGAGAAAAATCGTTGCTTTTATGTACCGACACCGACCGACGATGCGACGACGTCGCTTCCACCGTATACAAGAAATCTCGTCACGTCTCCCGCTGGCCGTGTCAATCGAGCTAACTAGAGATAGTTAGTTATTGTGTCTTCCACAGTAATTAGGAACGTACCGACACCAGGTTTCTTTCTCAGCCACGTTCTCTCGTTAAACCGCCGATATTAAATGTTAACCGCTGATTAAAAAATTCTTTGTTTTGTCTTTAAAGTTTGTCTAACAATTTGTCGTTTCTATAAAAGGCTGTCGAGATTAAATGCGAGCTGTACATAATATAGCAGGTTTAAAATGTCCAATAAATAATTTAAATTTCCAATCTGCTAACTTTATAGCATGATAATGAATATCGTTTCTGATCGTTAATTTTCCATCGGTTTGCACGTTTTCACGTATACTCGGTGTATGTTATTACTATAATATACGATATATAAATGAAAATATGTAGATCGTTACGCGTGTACAGCGTATATTTATGTTCCACTACGAAAATTATCACGCGACGATGTAAGATTTCGTTTATATGAACTGTGAAACGTTTCTGGATGGTTTCCATGGAACGACTCGGATGAGAAGTGAAACGGTAAATGTGGTAACGGAGAGAAATGTCGGTCGAACCTCGCGTCGCTGGCAGAAATGCCGACACGCGTCTAAGCGACAACCACTTAATAACTATAAAATTATGTATTTATTACATAAACGGGAGCACCGATACGTCGTGGCTTCAAAGACCTTTAACTGACTAAATGGCACCTCGTATTAGCCCACTTCGTGCCACCTTTAAACGTCGTAAACGTCCATTAGATATTACGCACGTAATACGGTATCCGAGGGCGTGTGGGCAGAGAATGCGAGCCAGACAAACGTGCCTCTTTGCATTGTCTACGAAACGATGCTACTCCACCATGATTTCGTTGTTTGACAGAAGAAAAATCTTGAAACGATCGTTTCATCGCAGAAGATCACCGTCATCTTCTTCGAACGAGACGATACTCTTGCAAAATGTCATCGTGCACCTAGATACGGGCCAACTATGTTTAGATTTAATTCTGTTACGTTCTTCGAATATCTTTTGTAACGCAATCATCTTTTATGTTATAATATCCTCTCATAAATCTTCATAGGATTCAGTTTAAAATTTCACGATCGTGGTAGGGTTAATTCATAGAAACGAATATGCTTGTTTATCGTTCTTGTTGCGATACAAATTTCTACAATTTGAAGAACTTTCAAATCCTCGTATCGTTAGATTTAAATTTTCAAATCTTTACAATCTTATCAATTTCTGATCGAAGAAATCGATGATGTTTGAATACGTTTTATTTTTTTCTTCTGTAGTCGAAGAACTACAGAAGAAGTTCTATTTTCTTCGTTTAATTTAATTTATCAAAGTACTGTTCGGTGCCATTCCAACAAATGTTCTCGTGGAATAACCTAAATTTCTTGTAAACTCTTCGAATCGTCTGAAACAACTCACAACTGTACATTTCTTGCGGTCTGGAAACATCTCGTTCGCGGAGTCATTATGCAAAACTGCGAGACACGCATCGAATAGAAAATGTACTCTCTTTGAATAAACAAAGCGCATTCCTGCACGGTAGATGGCAATTATCGCGACGCGATAATTATCCTAGATAACTATCGGAGAAAAACTATCCAAGTCTATATCGACACTTGTCTATTTCTTGTTTACTATAATAAAAATTACGTTAAACGCATTTAAACATTAGATACAAGAAACCTCAGTCTCTTACACTCGTGAACATCTAGAACCATGTTTTTTTAATTGATCGTTATTTCCAGTTAACATAATTTGTAAATCGTCGATGTAAATTGAAATTAAACGTTATGTAATGGTTGACGTAAAGAAGAAAGAGGACAAAATAATCGTGATCGTACTTTAGAGCAATCGTAGCAAGATGTCCATCTTCATCTTGAAGAATTAACATTTTTTTCCGCGGCTCGTATGATCCGCGCGGCCGTTTGTCCAATTTTCGAGACGTCAAATTGAAAATTTCGTCGCGTAGGTACTTGCCAATAGTTGAACCCGCGGCCCTGTGTCCTCGATATAAGTCAATCCTCGTCGATTTATTAACATCGAATCGACCTAACTGAATTGTAGTCTCGATGAATTTATTTTTCTTATATATATCGAACTTTGGCTTCTAGATGACGCTTGAGATTTGACATTTGCAACGACAAAAGTGGAACAGACAATGAGATGCAACGAGATTCAGGACTTGGAATATTCAATCGACGGGAAGATAATTTTGTTTCAAGATGTGAATTTTCTTCTTCGAAATTTCCAGTCGGGAATCTCAATTTGCAAATTTCTAAATTTTCAAATTTCCAACTTGCACTGTTTCAATTTTCAAACTTTCAAATTACAATAGATCTCCAAATTTTTGAACGTTCAAATTTTCCAACTTGAATATTTAGACTTTGAAACGTTTCCGAATATTCGAATTCGAATATTAGGAATTCCAAAATTTCTCAATCTCGCCAACTAAAATTTCACATTTCCAAATGTTCGAATTTTCAAATCCTAATTTCTTTAAATAACACTAGATTTATCGAAACAACTTCCTGCTTTCTTTCAACGGTTTCACTACATTCACCTCGAAAGGAACATCAACATTTTCAAGCGAATTCCACTCGAATTCCAGTGAATCGTCGACGCGGTACGATAGTCACGGTTGAGAGACAATCGTATGGGGAAACATGGACGAGGCGATTGTGGGCGTCGCGGTTGGTTTTCCTCGTCACCGGGGAATTGGTATTTTTCTGGCGGCGCGTTTGTGATGTTTCGCGCGGCTCGTAAGGCTGAAAACGATGAGCGACGACGAATCTGGAATCTTGTAGCGTGCGCATCACCGGTTAATTGGTCGAGGTGACGCGAAACGAGGTCGTGACGAACGCCAGAAATTCGGGTCGACGCAATGGCGAGTTTTGCCCGAAAACAGAAACTCGAAACAGAAAATCGAATTCAACGCACTCAGGTCTTCGCGATTGAATGGATCTTGTACAGAAGTCGTGATACAAATTTCACGATTATAAAGAGCTTTGGGGCTAAAGCGAGAAAAGACTGCACGAACAGATCGAAGATTTTTACAACGGCGGGCCGTCGTTGCGTTGAGAGCAAAATACGCGTTATTCGCAGCATGCGGGGAAAAACACATAGGAAAAAAAAAATCGAACGATCGAACGGTGATTTGTTCGAGGCTGGAAGCAACGGGTAACGAACATCATGGTCACGTACGAGCACTCTGCATCGTCTCTCGTGACGATTTTACTCGGGAACCAGATGTCTCTAGGTTGGAAAGGTATGCGACAAGAAGGCTTTGTTCTCTCGGAGAGAGAATTTAACACGTAGCCAGGTCGGTAGTTAGGGAAGATCTCGCCCCGATGGAAAGAACGTTGTCTTCGAAGCGTTTGCTCTGTCTCCATAAGGCGACAATCCCGATATACGAGCATTTGGAAATATTTGTACGCTAGATGCGATTAAATGAAATTGGTAATTGCTGTTTTAATCCATTGATCGCCGTGACCCCAAAGTTGGCGATTTTTCTTGGTGTCTTTTATGCTTATAATCAAGCAAGAAACGTTTATGTAAATATAGGACATTTAAAGTTTCGTTAAGGGGTTGTTACACAGTTTGGCTGCTAAATATACCCTGTATATCTAATATCTTAAAAATCTATATTACATCCATGTTAAATGTGTCACTAAATTCATAGAAATCTAATTACGAGCTACAAAATTTCGTAATAAGTTTATGAATTGTCTGTAGAAAATTTAAATTTAATATTCCATAATAATTTCCTTCGATTTTAAGATAAACGAAAACAATTTACCATGCAAGCTCGGCAATTCTTCAAAAACCAGCGCCAGTGCAGGCAATGAAAATGTTCGAAAATAAAGCTCGATCTTCCTTTTCCCACTTGCCTCAAATTCCAAAGACAATCATCAAGACACCCTGTATAACTCTTAGATCGTAATTTCCGTAACGCTTTAGATTACTCGTCGAGTACGACGTACGAATACTATACAAGGAGGATAGAGAGAAGGAACGAGAGAGAAAAAAAAGCGGGCAACAGAGATGAACGAGTGAGAGTAAAGACAGGATCGCAATTAATAGGTGGAAACGAAGATGGTGCACGCTTCTGAATTAGACTTGCAAAGCACCAGCATGTCGACGATCAGTTGGGGACGGCGGTGCGTGTGCACCGTGGTATTAGCAAGTCAGATTTCAGAATCGGGAGCTTCGTCCGGACTCTGGCATCGCGGAAAATCGTCCGGTTTATTTGCATCGGCTCGCGTTTTAACGATCACGTGGAAGATACGCGACTAAACGAATACACTTGGAGCAGAGAACGCGATGAAAATAATCCCGACGCGTGCTAAACGCGTTGTTCCACGAATCTAGTCTCTGTTCCCCCTGGTGAAACACTCGAGTTGTTTGTCGAATCTATAAAGAAACCCCAGCCTCGATAAATAATCCAGTACCGCAGCTTTATTCCAACGGTGTTCGAGCATAGTCGTGGACGAAGACTCTGAACTGTGGTCGAGGTATAGTTTGAACGAACAAAAGTAAAGTTGCTGGGAGAAGTGAACCGTCGAATACGTATTCTCTAACTCTGAGAACGTTCCTTTGCGAAATAATAATTTTTATTCGATGTAAAATTGTAACATATACAACGATCTATCGGGTTTCGTTCTTTTGCAATGTTATAAAAATTGTTTAAATTGTTAAAGAAAAAAAAATGTAAAGATTCGTGTGTCAGAGTTTTTGGATGAAAGATACAAGATAAAGAAATAGGACGAATAAGACAATTTTCGATTAAGCAGATTTTGTATGAAACGCTTAATTTGAAAAGAACCCGAACGAACTTATTACTCAACTCGATAGATGTATTATTGAAAAAACGATACCAAATTTTTGGTGTATAAATATGTAGTAGCGTATGTTTGAGTAAACACGTGGATCGTGATGGATGGTGAAACGAATGGTTTAGGTGTCTAACGAAGAATCTGAGATTATCGGCGAGTAGAAGAACCTTGTATGCTATCGGACGAGATCTGGATAAGCGCGCACAGGGAAGAACATGGGTATTTGCAACAATGCGTTGTAATCACGTTTCGGTTTCCACGATGAAATCGAACGATGAGGCGCGTTACATCGAGCGAATAATAGTCACATGTAGAGTCCCTTTAGATAGTCATCTACCACGGAATTATCCCGTCGTAAAATTCGCATGCATGAAGGAAGAAGGGACCTTGAAGCTGCCAGTCGGTCAAACTACGTCTACCAGACGCGACTATAGTCGAGACTAAAGATTCAAGATTCGAGATAGCTGAATAAAGCGAAGAACGCTTTAACCCAAACGAATCTCGACAGCAGTAACGCCTTAAATAACACTGAAAATTAGGAAAAAAGAGGCAGAACCAACGCGAAAAATTCACAATGACGTATAAAAGTATCTAATTTAAAAGATGTAGCCGTCTTTCATTCGTCTAATTTATTTAACTTCTCGATTTACTTACTTAATTTGAATAAATTTTTCGTTTCTTATTAAATCGCTAGGATGATCAAAGGTTTTATTATTCGATTCAATTCTCGTTCAAACGTCTATCAATTTTATTATTCGTTCGAAATTAACATTTCAAATGTTTCGACCAAAGAGTTATTCAAACTCGCGAGAATCACATTACCGAGGAAGATTTCTCGTTTCCTTTGAAAACGTAAAAGAGAATTTTCACTTGGTTCGAAACCAGATAAGCTGAAACACACCTCTCGAAGCTGTGTGTCTGTGAAAAATCGAACGGAAAAAGGAGCAAGGAAAGCGAAACCGGTCGTGGAGTAGACTCAAACGATTGTTCTTGCAGTCGTAGAAAGTATCGAGGAATCGATCGTGTAAGTCGCTTAGCTTCTTACATTACCAGTTGCGCATTCTTGCACGTGCGAGACTGTTCGAACGCCGTCGACTGGTTTCCGTTGCACGGTTTTCTCACGCGAATAGGAACTTCCACTTACGATCCCTTATAAACATTAACCCATTAAGGAACAGGCGGTGAAATAATATGTAAAAGCTGCGTATACGCGGTATTATTAAACAGACGTATGCAAATAAAACGAATCGTTGTTTCGTCGAAGTACAAAAAATATATTAGAACGATTACGATCTCGATCGTAGCAGCCTACCACAAATCGCAGTCGCAAAATGATGTTCTATAGTAATCTGTGAAAAAGAATAGTTTATCACCGTGCTACAAAGTACTTCGATTTCTTCAAATTTTATTATGTAAAAAAATATCGATTCTTGGAATTTCTTTTCATAATCGCATTGATTCGACGGTGATCGATAATCTGCACTGATTAAAAAAAAATTACAAATGAAACGTAGTGATAACGCAATGTTGGTCCTTAATGGGTTACCTGGGTCGAATCTGAAGAATCTGAGAATTTATCACTTCGTAAGGGATTCTTCGTGCAACTTTGTGATTCGAAGATGTTATCTCGTGGTGACGTTTAATTATGGGGTAGTTAGCCATGTAGGAGTAATGAAACTTCAAAATGGATATCCCTGTTTGGTAGTCGCGATCCGTGGGAAGGCTCACAAATGGATCGTTTGATTGGTTTTACGAATGTACGAATGGATGTAAGAAACCTTCTGCTTATCTTTTCCAAAGACCTCGAGGATTCAGTGAATTGTTTCAAGGTTCACCGGGACATTCGCGAAATTCTTGGATTTCTTTCGATTTTAAATTATTGGTCTCTTTATTCGATTGCAAATACTTTGGAAGAATGAACTTTAATACTCGCGATACAAATTTATGAGAAAGAAAAAAAAAAAAAAAATAAGAGAAGCACTCAGACCGCACGGTACAATTACAATATTTAACATATTTTATATTTCACATTTCTTAAAAGAAGATTTCAAAAGAAATCTATTAACGATGCGATATCTTAAAGCATCCTAAGTGCTTCCTAGACGACTTTTTGCGCAGGCAGGCGAATAATTAGCAAACTTCAGAGCTTCCATTTCGAGCGCGGAGAGTCTCTTGATATTTCGCGGAGAAACAGAAAGGGTACGCGTCTCGCGGATCGATTTTATCTCGACGACGGCCCCTTTGAACTCCCCGCGATCACGGAGGCTGAAAGATTTTCCTCGAGCCGCGTAGGATGCACGCCTGTACTTCCGGCATCTTTTTGCCGCCAGTTAAGAGAACTCAGCGTGTTTACCGACCGTCTCATGGAAGAAATATCGCTCGAGCTAAATTCAAATAATCAAGGGATGTTTCTGGCATGGCTACAAAAGTGTTTCTTAAAAGACGAAAAAATCGAGGCCACGTGTCGACCAACTTTTCTCATGAACTACATCGCCTGTTAATTATTATTACTTACCCTTTTATGATTTTACTGGACAAGATAATATTTGGTTCACGTTTAATTAATATTTTTGCAGTTTGAGTATATTTTTATTTGCAATAGGTATTTTATACCCTACAATTATTAAGCCTCTTTCAACAAACCTTCTTGAAATTGAACTTTTCGTTGAAATTATTCGTAATACGTGAATGCTATGGGGCCTATGAAAACTCCTTCCGTACAAAAATATTTTTAACGCGAAACCATCGCTCTACTCTTTACACGCGCTATCGTTGCATCGTCGATATTGTACATCGTAACGTCCGCAATCCAAACGACTCAAAATTCGCGACGTTTGATCGATATATTTATTGCAACTGTGTAATATATTTTATGATAAACTGGCAGTAAGTTTAATCGCATAAAGATTCGATATATCCTATTTCTTTTGTATCGAGTCCAACACTGATCATTTCTAAATGAAGCTAGCGATTTGACGTGAAACTCACGTTCCTCGAGTACGCAGGATCAAACCGGAAGCTTCGGTGCTTGCGACCCACGTGCAAAAAGTTCTCACCGGTGTCGCAATGGCGAGTGGAAAGAGAAGCCGGTCGTTGAGCTGCCCTTTAAATAGACGGGCCGCCTTTTCTCGTCGTGGGACGCCGTCTATTTCAAGACTACTTGCAACCTCGAAATAAAATCCGTGACTCATACCCCTTTTGTTTGGTGTAGGTGGCCGGCAACAACATACAATTCTCAGTTACGCAGCCGTGCTCACGTATTTTAGCGTCTAACGAACACCAGACAATAAGAAACCTCGCCAGACGGACACTGGTCAGGAGATCTCCGCGGAAAGAGGAAGCTGTGTCTGGCTGAAGCCGGTGCGAAGAGGTATATTCTACTTAGAAGTAGAATACGCTGGGCCGATGCGTGAAAGGTTCGACCGGAGGACCAGACAGTGTAATAAGCGTCGAGGAAAAATCAAGAAGAAAATCGACTTTAGCGGTACACTGCACTATGTTTCTGCATTTTTGGGAAATTTAAGGGTGTAAAAACCTATCGAGTGCATACGATACGGAAAAATATATAAAATATTCAAAGTAGAATATTTACTATTTATTGATACTTAAACCTTGTCCATTTATATAAATTAGGTTTATTGGATTAATTAATATTTCCAAAAATTCTTGAATATAGCTGACGTAATTAATTAATCAAGATTCGAGTATTATCTTCCTCCTTCTTGCCTTCATTCTCTTTTCTTCTTCTTTTTCTCTCTGTATTTCTTTTCCAAAAGCAACTATACAAAATCGAACAAAAACGCCCTAAAAGCAAAACGACTCACCCAACTATTACCTCCGCGTACCATTTTCTCTATCAGTTTCGTTTCTCTATCGAAAAACGACTACCTCGACCAACCCGTTGCTTTTTCACGAACGACAAGTAAATCTTGGATACACCCACGCTGGCCGCGCTCTTCAACCGATAATAATTATTCAAATGGACCTTATATCCGGTTCACATGCGCGTGCAGGTGCCTCGCGTGTGCGTGACATCGTACCATATCGACGAGCGAATGTTTCACGCGTATACGCGTCTTCTCTCGTGTTCCTCGTCTCTTTTCTCCCCTTAATAAACCAGCTCGCCAGTCAACTTGCAGAAAGAAGTTTGTGCCGCCTGAAACTCGTCTGCTTCCCTCTGATCCGATGTTAATTAGGAATATCGAACAGGAATACGATCAGGAATATCGAACAGCTACATCGACAATTTTCTCTCGTCTCTTGGATTAAATCTTCCGACCTGGTGTTTCTTTCGACGCGATTAAAATCGTAAAACGAAGGTTATATAGTCTTTTATTGGAATCAGACGAAGCAGTTTGGAACAATTTTCTTTGGAAGAAACACCAGATTATGTATGAAATAAGTTACTGTGTTTTAATCGGATTATCGAACACTTATCGTAGAAAGTTTTCAGGAATAAAACGTGTTGCATGAAACTTTTTGAAATTCCATTGGTAGATACTACGACGAGCAGATCATGGACTTTTATGCATTTTTGCAAAATTTAAAGGCACGAAAATGATTTATATTCGTAAAATATTGCTGTAGCTGTTGGAATACGTTCGCAAACTACTGTAATTCGCTCGACTGAGTTCCAACGTTCGATATTTCCATATGCATCGACATTAACGCGACACCCGTAGAAAGGAAATAAGGTCTAAGGTAAAGAAAGGGAAAAACCAACGGAACCGGTTAGAATGCTCGAAAAATGATAGACGTACGACGCATGGCTGGCATTTAATTATAATGCAGATTGTATCGGGACACAACGGGCGCAGATCAGTCTCGCCCCTAATCTGCATTTATACGCGGTTACCGTGGCCGCAGATTGCAGCCTACTTTCTGAAACGGTCGCATAACTGTCTCGTATTGTCGCGATTTTAATGAAATGGGCGATAACGGTAAACTATAACGAACGTATTATACCTTTCTATTCCTAAATCTTTGTCAGATACACCGTCACAGAAACGACATACATATACGCAGCCTGAAAAGAAGACATTTAGATAAAACTCATTTCGATGGATGAAAAATTAATTTTTCGATACAAGTTCCTGCACGATTTAAAAAGATTCGTAGGAATTATTCGACTGTAAAATCTGTACCTTTGTTTTTCATTATCACGCATATAAAAACGCTGAAATTGAACATAGACGATAAAAGATATAAAAACCACAAAAAATATAAACGAATGTTCCGATTCTAAAAAGTCATCCATGTTATTTATCTTAAAAGAATGAAAATCAAAGACGTGGAACGAGAAATCTGTCACGTCGCATAGGAAATCCGAGCGATCGTTTAAACTTCATCCGGTCGCCCACGGGTAGCGTAAACAGGGCAATTGGCAAGAGACCGACAGAGATCGATAGAGTATAAAACATAAAAATATGAGACGTAGTCGAAGAGAGTGTAAGGGAGAACGCTGCGCGATTTCATTCATGCGCGACCCACTTAAATTTCATTCAACGATCGGCTTCGTAGCGAACCTTCGGTTAATACCGGTCCGCCTTTCTCTCTGCAAACTGCCCTCGGAACCTGTCGCCAACAGCTTCCATCCAGTTTTCCTCGTTGATACGCGTTTTACGAGTCAGCTGAAAAATTGCGAACTCGTAACGATGCTCGATGAATTTTTATGGATGAATGATATCGACGGATCGTGCTCGTAACTGGCGTTTTCATTGGCCAATAAAAGGATCGAATACTCGTACGACGTACGAAGAAGCGTTTCCCGTAATAATAAATGTATCGGAGGAAGTGGGATAATTTTTATATTACGACTAGTTGCAAGGACAATTGACCATTTTTGTCGGTTTACGTCGAATCGTTGTGATGCAACGTATACGAATTGCGAATGGATGTGAATCGAATTGTAATTCTATGTTTGTAGTTCGTCAGAGTACTTTGTTTTACTGACAATATGAAAATTGTTGTTTGGTTTCGTTCGCATTGATATTAAATGAAAAGAGAAAGAAAGCTATCGTATATAAATAAATTCGTAGATGCGCACAAACTGTAGTTTCGAAAAATTTCACTGAACTATTAAATTTAATCCTCGTTCCTAAAAATAAGAGATATAATACTTAAATTTCTATGAATCTAATCTTGCAATTCTTCTTGAATTTCGCTTATTCTAACCTTGTGCAATTCGCGGAAGAAATGTAGCTCAAGGATCACCCAAAAAGGGAAATTGCCTGACAAGTGAAATATTTTGCATGATTGTGGGCTACGAAATTCGCAAATGCAGACGACGAGAAATCGTTAATACCGCTGGATTTCTCGTCCCTCGAGCTCGAGCTGACTCGACATACGTGCCAGCGTGCAGATAAGCCAGCAGAAATGGCTTAATATCGTGCAACGTGCACCGTGTCTTGTTACCAAACAACCGGTTGCTGATAGTGCAACAATATTCTAGAATGGAGAACAGATAGCCAACGTTGTTTATCGCATAGCGGCAAACCGAGTCGATACGCCGGCCCGCGAAGCTCGAATAAATTTCCTCTATCTTCATCTTCTCCTTCGTTTATCCCTCGAAGGAAACGTAACAAATTTTTTCAAAGAATATTTTAATTTCGCTAAATAATTATTTTAATCCTATAAAATAGCACAGAAGATATCCGCATCTCTCTGCAATATTTTCTCGTATCCTTTTACCCCTAGCACAGATTAGGAGCAAACTCCAAGCTTCGAACATAGCTTTACGCATAAATGAAACAACAACTAAATAAAGATGTAAGAATTTACCCTAATACCTTTCTACCACTTACTAAATTATATTATTCTCCTTCGAATATGTTTCGCTATTATACAAAGTTTTATACCAAAAATATTGCCACAGCTAACGCCTCTATTATAATATCTCAAATTTAAGATGCGCGCATAGATTGTTGCGTCTACCTGCACATCTGAAACATGTAAACGAATCTATTAATTTCACATCACGCAGTGCAACAAAATACGTCGCATACCAAGCTACGAGTTCCTTCACGTTTGCAGCTCTCGAGTTTCTACGCTACTGCATCCGACACGATACGATCGATCCATGGAATGTCAGGTATTTCCTGATTGTGAAACCGACCCGTAGAAGATCCGCGAACACGTTCTCGGGGCTCGTTAAAACACCACACACGCGTGGTTCTCGATAAATCAAACTGTATCGACTTATCGAACAGACTGCAATGATGTAACAGAGGCCACGAGTGTGATCTTCTTTTGGACTAACTTCTTGAACGCGCGTGCGATCTCGCTCGTGCCATTAACGAGTGACGATGATCGAGAAATGAAGACATAACGACTTCGAGGAGAACACTTCGAGGAAGCTGCGCTTTTTATTCCATCTTGATGACAGAGCTGATGTAACCGTTTTTTCTTTTTCTTTTTTTTTTTTGCTACGTGCAATTTGCAACTTGTCTTGTAAAAAGTTGTTTTCTAAAGAGAGATATATTGACATAACGATCTAATAGAATAGCACGTATATTTCTGTTCATAAATATAAAGGTACTTATGCAAAATTAGGTACATTTGTAAAGTTTATTAGGAAATTATTTATGTTGATGTAATACTTGGAAACGTATTTGGAAAACGTACTTTTTAAATCTTATTTTTACAACCTAATCTCACATTCTAAATTTATGGCAATATTATAAAAAATGTCCATTTAGCTTCGAATTTTTGCCTGTTAAGTATTTTGTGTTTCTCTTTTTCAGAATTTTTATTTCCAATCTTTCGTGGTTTAGTTAAGTGAAAAAATGAAATTTGACGCTGACGCGTAGAAAATATTACGTACAAGGTACGTTTTTCCTTATATTGCAACTATACCATTAACGCATACGATTGATTCGATTGTTTTGCAACAGATCGCGATTTTCATTTTATCGCTCGCGTCATCAACATTATTTGAAGTTTTATAAAGGTACAAGTGGAAAATAAACAAGATAATATCCGAAGTTCCATTCTATACAAGGTATGTTTCTACTTACGTTGCATCGGCGCCAAAGGAGCAATCAAACAGATCAGACGATTCGATTTCTCTCGCAACGCACTGCGTTTCTTATTTCGAATCTTTTACGTCAGCGTCTGTGATTTTCCGCGAATCGACGGCTCGTTAAAATACGTGGTCATTCTAATTTCTATTTTGTCGTAATTTTCTACTATCTACGTTCCTTAGTTCGATTTATCCGCTTCATTCCCAAGTTAACTCACGCACAAAGTTCCTGAGACATTTCAAGGATCGAAGATTCCATGGAATAGTCTCCAATTTGTCTGACTCACAGATCAAGTATTCGATAAGTGAAAAGACGATTGGTTCGCTATCGAAAAACTATAGAAACTACGCTTCTATTTCTCTTCTTTCGCAATCACCCTTTATATTTCACAAACGTTTCTTGAAATACTCGCATTATCGTCAATCCTATATCGCTAACAGACGTCCAATTTCTCTGCAATTAATTTCCTGACAGACGTATCACGATTTGCATTGCTAATACGTTCGAAGGTTCTCCAATAGAGCGGCCAAGACGAAGGGAAACACACATGAAAACGGTTTATTGCGAAATGGAATTCAGAATGGAACAGATGCGTTCTCGAGTAAGAGCATCGAAAGGTTAAAAAGAATGAAATGCACCGATGTACAATATCTTCTATTACCCAGTTGCCTGAGACGAGGCTTGTCAACAGCTTAACGATGACACGTATTTTCATCAGCGTGATTCGATACGAAGGAATTTAACGATAAATAGAAAATAAAAAAATGTTTAATCTATTTCAGGCTTAAGCTTACTTTAATCTTTCTGAATCTAAAGTTTACTGTTATGCGATGATCCAGTTTTCAGGTCGCAGCGCAGTAGAATCGTTTTTACAACGTGTATACACGTTATAGTCGGGTTACCTGTAATGTACGAACGAATGTAATAAATGTACGAACGTATAGGAACGTTTTAGGTATTCGTTATCTGAAAAAAAAATAAACGAATAAAAATGGAAAATGTAAGCAAGTGTTTAGAAATCGACCTACATACATATATTGCAATTATTGCGAGGCAATTAAAATTGGTTATGCTTCGCCGATTTTGGCATCGATTTGTACGGTCAGTTGTACGATCAACGGTGCGTGGCTCTGTCGATCATTTCGTGATTGATTCGATTTTTACAGGCGAATTCAGGAAAGACATTAATTAGATTTTTGAACTGGATTAGAATTAGAATTGGGAAATACCCGATAAATTGGTGTTGTGATAGCTTAATTTTCTCACTAAGTTAATCAATTGGTATCACCCTACACTTTCGAGTTTCATATCAACGATCTACTCCAACGTTCCTTAATGTAACAATTCTTTTTCATCGCGACGATAATACGTGAACCATTTCATCTCTTTATCGATAGATTAATTGAAGGTATAGGGGATAAATTGCTGTGCTATTAAAGACAATGCCAATCGAATCTAATTCTATTATGATACGGATAAAGTTGACCAATCGATCAATTGTTTGTATTTATCGGAGCGATGATAGCAAGGAAAAACAATCTTACAAATATATATCAATCTCGTCTCCGTTACTGTTAACTAATTTTCAAAAAGATTGTCATTCTAAAAGGATCTTGAACCATACTGGCAGAAATCGTAAAATTAAATAACCTTATGACCATCGTTCTTCAAGATCGGGACAAGCACATCTACTTTAATTAATCAACATGACTGGCAACAACCAAAGTATCAATAACACGTCCAAGAAAACACATCTTCGAGTTAATCACCGATCCCACGCATCTTCCATAATCTAGGAATAGCTCGATGAATTACTCTCGTGATGCAAGATCCTACTCTTACCTCTCTTCCCGATATGTAAAATCTAACCAGAAGATCTATCTTGGTAACAATTAACGAGCGCTTCAGTTAGCAATTAGATTTCACTTAACCCGCGCCTCGAAGCGACGCAAAAGCAAGCCTTCGGAGAACAGAAAGAAGACAAACGAGAAGGATGATGAGTCTCGTGCTGACCAGACGTTGTGCAACAGATCGTTGGAGGAAAAACTCATCAAAGGCGGGCCGCTGCGACGCGCACATACTCTCCGATGATATCTATCGCGATGATAAGAGCATCGTAAACAGCCCTGCGAAAGCTTTATCGGTGACCTTTCGACGCGGCAGCGACGCTCTAATTGCCATCGTCCCCTTTGAACGAGCTGCGCTTATGCGGCGATAACGATGAATCGTTTAGGTGAATAGAGATACCCCTAGTTACTCGATTACTTTTAATTAACCCTGTGCCAGGCTTGGTCGAGATCGGTCACGCTGTTGACTAATCGTTTCCTTCGTTCTGGTTCCATTGTTGTCAAGTAATAGACACGATGTTGGTTATTTTGATTGATGGTGATTTTAGTTACTGTGAGCGAGTGGGTGTCACTGGAAATCTGTGACGTTCGTTCTTCTTCGATCCTTGTCCTTGAGTGTTTTATGATACGTACAATTAGAAAATATCGTTTACTCGGACGATTTTGGTCTGCTTAATTAAAATGTCCTATCTATTATTTCGAAATTGCAGAAGATCGAAGTTTCGTCATTTTTTAACGACCAACTATTTGTCCTCGGATAAACAACAAATTCACAGAGTCGAGGTTTGAGTAATTGAATCATTCAGAAGTTACATTGATCAATTTAATCCATAAATCGAGAAGCAGAGAGAAGCGATAATGTTACGGACACTGATTACATTTAAGTTTACTTTAGAATTTATAAAATATGTATAAATATTCGTATCATCTTCTTACGATGAATAAACTTATAGAAGCAAGTGACTTGTTTCTTGAGAATTGAATATTAATCGTATACTTACGCGATGAGATTAAAAAAGAAATAAGAAGTGGAATCAGTTTGATTTGTGAAACGCGCAATTTGTCCTTCTTCGATCTTTAAATACTGAACTCCGGTCACTGATAACGTGAAATAGGAACATCAAGGTACAGTGATATCTAATAGATCGCGTGTAATCTATGGAGAAGGTCGTAGGTGGCAACGATAATCGGCTTTCTTTCGATCGGAACGCCATCAATGAACCGTCTAAGCGGCTTACGATTAACGCCACGTCGATTCTGTTCGCAATAAATTTCGATACGATCGGTACAAAGTACGCCACCGACAATTCATTGCACACCGAGAGACAAGATCTCGTGAACGAGAAATAACAATGCCCTCTTGCATTAAATTATAATTCCAATTTAACCACATAGCCATTTTTATAATCGACTTCCCTTAGTCAATGTTCAGTATCGATTTCAGATGGTAGAAGATACGGAAAGATCATCGATGATGAAATTTATAACGTGTATAAATCGTTTCGTGGCTTGACGCGATTTCTGTGGCACCCAGAATTGGTGAAATCGTAAACCACGACGTGGAAATCCAAGGCGAACATCGAAGCGTTATCGCGTTGCAGCCAGGTAACGAGATTAAGTTCGTTACTACGGCGCCGAATGATGATCAATTGTGGTGAAACGGTCGATACGATCGTAACAGCTGTGCGAATTGCGCAATTAACATCTTCTAGAATTTGAGGAACCAATAACGATTTCTACATTCAGATATTCCGTACAGTATAACAAAATATTTATTCCAAGGAACCGATATATAAATCTATGTATTTAGATACATATTGTACTTAATCGTACTTCTAAAAGTACTTCTAAAGTAAATCTAATCAAAACATGATCTAATCTTTTTAATTCAGATCTAACGATATTTAATCAAACGTAACTCTATATACCGAAGCTCTATATACCTAATATCGAGTTCACAATAAAATGGCAAGTGTAATAATAATCTACGTCTTTGGAATAACATTATGCATATGTTTCAACATATTTGCCTTATGAATACGTTAGAACTCGAACTCCTTCTAACAAAAATCTGAAAATAAAAAACATCGTTGTTTTCAAAAGACGATTTCGTCCTTCGATGGAAAACAGGTTAAGGAGCCACGTTCAGGAAAACGTGCCACTTCATTATGTCCGAGCAGTCGCATCTCCTGACATTGTCGTATAATAAATGCCTCCCACGCAAGACACACGACTGATTTACAAGTGTGACGGTCGAAAATCACCAAGATGAATTATTACTAAACGATGGTATCGCGTTGAAGATTCCATTGACGTGAAATCGGCAAGCACGTCCCTCTCGCAATTAATGAAAACCTGGTGGAATATGAGTGCATCGAGCAATTATGCGGCAGCTGGACTAGCGTAGCAGCCAATCGGAAGGCGATATCTCCAGGGACGTCACGGGGCAAATAGGAGAATTCTATTATTAGCGTTTAATGCGCGGATATTATGCGGTAACCCTGTCGAGGTGGCATCCATCGAGAGTGGCCAGGCTCGATCCTTATAAATAATTCAATGTGGTGTCGCGTGTGCACGAGCGTGTGCCCGCTATGGCGGATCTTTTATAGTTTAAAAGCTCTCGTACACGACGATACGTGTATCGCGATATACGTATGCGATACACATCTCGCATTAAAATACTCATGCGATACAGTACCCGACTGATTTCATAGCTAGTGAGTATTTTCCTGTGAGTAACATCTTACCCGTGGAATACATGTTTTTTTAACGAACGATATAACACAAAAGAGCTATCGTTAAAAGAGAAAAGTGAATCCGAAGCAGGTACATGTTGGGTTTATCCGAATCACAGCGTAAGAGAAAGGATCTTCTACCAGGAATCGTAACAGTCGTCAAAAATGTTATAATATGAGACGGAGTGTTTTAGTTGAAATGATCTTTGGTATGGAGTAACCATTATCGGCTATAAGAACAATGTTTGGTTACTAATAAACAGTATCAGGCTGGAAATTGTTTCTCACTACTATTATCGACGACGGAACTTTTTTTCTTTTTTTTCTTTTTTTTTTTTTCGTTACCAATAACCGTTACCGATGACGGATTTTCCCCGTTATCAATAACCATAACAAATGACGAAAATGTTCTTGACTATCGATAACCATTATCGATGACGAAAATCAGTTTCCGCGTGAACGCTTATCGTGAAACGTGTATCGCGATACACATACATATGTGTTGCCTTGTGAACGAGCTCTAAAAGGTGAAAAAGAAGAGACGCGAACAGCGAGGGAAATAAAAACAGAGCCGCGGCCTCGTTAGTCGGCCAAGGCTGCAACTGGTGCACGTGTGGGCTGCGACTGGTGCACGAACTCGATCGTTCAACGTGATACGCAGACCGGTGTATCCTTTCCTACGATTTTCGAACCACTCGCATGGTCCAACGGTTGATCGACGTTGCGTCGATCACTCTATTCGACACGATCGACCGTGCCGCGTACAAGGTGCACGCGTACTCTGATTCAACGAGCGTCATCGTTAACGGTGATACTCAACGATATGCAGATTACGGCGGATGTTATTGTCGAACCAGATTTTCCTTTTAGTCTCAGTCGTTATGATTCTTGAATGTCCTTAAGTCTCATTTAGATTAGTCAAGAGATTTTAATTTAAGCCGTTTGAATTCGAGTAATCAGACTTGCGTATACATGTCTGCATTGCATGTATAATAGAGTGAACGTTTCTTGAATGTTGTTCTATATTGTAAATATGGATTACCGAATTTTGCCAAATTTTATAAATAAAAGGAAACGATAGCACGGACTTCGAGTTGATCTGGAGTTGGTGGGTCAAGGCTGTGATTCCGAGGTGTGGGCGGACCACATCCATGCACCGATGGAAAATGTGCTAAGTCGATAGTTTTTATGAGATAGCCGACGGCTAATTCGATTTGCATAATATCAATAATTTAGAGTCAACAGATTGCTGTTTCATCGAGATGTAATTACTGGAAACTCGTATCTATTTGCTATTTAGTGTGATTATACATGTTACGCGTTCTTTGTATCAAGCTTGTAAAGCTATTTTCTGTTCCTTAGATCGCGAACTCGGATATCGCAATAAATTAAATTAACTTAGACTAACGATAAAACTTTTAAATACGATACTTTCTAAATACCAAATAAGAAAAATCTCTGTCTTTCCTACCTCAATTTATATTCCATTACTTTACATTCCAAGCACTAATGCAAGTTTCAGCTATTTAATTAATAAAATTAAACGATGTTAAATAGTTGCAATATTCGATATTTCAAATAAGAAATTTTAACCATGGGATTTGTAATAATGAGATCTCCGGTGACTAAAGGAGACCATAAAAGGTATTAGAGTATCAAGTATGAGTGTATCTGTGGAGGCGTCAACAACATCTCAAGGTCAGTTATGTTTCTACAAATAACAGTCCGTACACAAGCGCGCGCATCCGCTTGGAATCTAACTCGGATGTTATTCATAAAAACACCAGTGACCTTGAAATGTCCTTGAAGTCACCACCTATTTATTTCTCTCCTTCGAATTCCAATATACTTACGTTGGGATGGAAAGTTGGAATGTACAAGGGTTAAAGAAGGTCAAAAGCACATTAGAATATCAAAGAGAAAGGGTAATAGGTGAAAGCGTCAAGGCCGCTTCGTAAGAGATTTTATATTCCTTGCATGGCCCTAAAAAGGCCGTCTGTATAAAAACTTATCTGATTTATCTATATAACGATATTGCTAAAATACTACTGTTACTATTATTATAAACAGTTTGAATAGGTTTCGAGAAAGGAACTTGCCGTCGATTGAATCTCCCATATACCGAAGTGCTAATGGGGTAATTATCTCGTAAGAAGAAAAAAAGTAGCCTTCGAGATCCTCGTGAAACGAGAAAGACCTTCTTGTAAACAAAAAGTATTACAAATTGCTTGTGGAATATGAAGACAGTGAGTGAAAGAAACGTGGTTATGTCTGAACATTGATTGGTGACTTTGACGACAATCTGGTAAGATTGTAAGGCAAAGCGTGAACGAAATTCGATACGCTTGTACCTCGACGATATCTTCAGGCCGATCTCAAAGCATCGTAGTAACGTATACGAACAAATCGATGAGATTAAGAAGGGACGACCAGATAAAAATGGCGACTGGGCGTAGACAAGCGTTCCCAATTGACGACTTCAATTCGAGAATCGATACGCTCGATACACGTGTATTTCATTAATGGAATCGCGATCTCGATAAAGACCACACGAAAGTTCGATTACGGGATTGAAACTAAACGAGGAACGCGCATAAGCGTTATCCTCGGTCAACAAACGTAAAATGCTCTGATAAGCCACGATACCGGCGAACGACACCGATAGTTCTTGAATAAAGGTGAAAGGAAACTGGATTTAAGCATATACGGAATGAAACCGGTTTCAATCTACGAACCACGAGAAGGAAGCGTTTTCCTGTGTCTGATCAAATGGAAATCAACGTGTAATCTGCAAGATTCTAACATCTGGCGAATTTCTCGCGATAATGTAATTCAAAAGGAAGAAAATGTACGAAGATTATCAAAATACATACTTGCTTGATGGAGAGATTGAAATTTGGCGCGCTAGTGTTTCTTTGTACTTTCACATACGTTCAGTAATACTTTTATTATCACATTTTATTCCAAGCTAATTACTCCTTTTACGCTTTTTACAATTTTAAACAGAC
Source organism: Bombus difficillimus (assembly GCA_014737525.1). Classification (NCBI taxonomy): domain Eukaryota; kingdom Metazoa; phylum Arthropoda; class Insecta; order Hymenoptera; family Apidae; genus Bombus; species Bombus difficillimus. The sequence continues at coordinate 2,305,792 of JACXIT010000099.1, forward strand.
ATTTATTGAACGTTATAAGAATTGTAAAACTTTATGACTGATTTTTATCAATAAATACATTCTATTGTTAAAGGCGATAACCTAACCTGTATGTGTTTCCACTATGTTCGGTTATTTTCGATAATGATTGGGTGTTACTTACAGTGGTTCACGAAAGTATATTTTGAACACTTATCATAAAAAAAAATAATATATCATTATCACATATATATATATATATATATCGTGTGCGTTATACAAAACATTTTGTAATTTCATTAATACTGTAAGGGGCATTATATTGTCAAGATTTAAAACCAACCTGAAAATTTATGTAGAAGTTGCAAAATATTTATTGTGTATCTAATAAGAAGTTAGTAGATAGCATTCAAACAGCCATAAGTGTTGTAATTTCTATGTACATTTTCAGATTTATTTGATTAGCTCTATCAATGTAATAACGATAGTCAAATCTCATTACAGTGCTAATGAAATTTCAAAATATTTCGTATGGGACACATAAAAAATTCACTAAAGGTACCTGCATATAAACGCTGGAGTACTTTCGTGAGCAACGTTACTCGTAAAAAATTGAATAATGGATATAAATGCATGTAAGGACTGCATTAGTAACCTTTACGTTAAAGACAATACTTATAATACTGCATAATTGTCTTAGGTAAAATTCTTCTTATAAGGAGTAAATAATAAATAAAAATTTATGTGCGCAAATAAAATTAATGCAGAAGCTGACATACCAGTCGGCTTCTGTAATCCAACGAAGCATCGTGCCCTGTGGTTTGACGGAGCTGCTTGATACCTCGTGGTGGCGCCGCAGTGCGCATTTTCCACTTAACCTCACTTCCTTGGTTTATAGTTAACTCATCGCTACATTCACGACGAATTGTACGGAGAATTGCATAAAAACAGTACTGCCGTATAACTGTTTCTACTCAGAGACGTTCGCGGGCTAATGTGCACATTGCGTGCATTGCGTTATAACAACGATACACGTAGTGCACGCCTGTCATGCGAATAGTCGAACGATTTTTACGCGACACGTTTTGAAAAGTTGTCCCGCCAGAAATCATAGAACGCGCGCGTTCGATACAGATTATAAACGAACCAAGTCTTTCACCGCGAGAAAGTTACATCATGTCTGAAAGGTCACTGGTCGGATCGCCACGTTCACTACGATTCACCCACGTAAATTCTTTATTGCAATATCGAACATTTGTCAAATTATATTAACGTGTCGTCAGAAACAAAGAGTGTGTAGTAGCGCTTCGGTAACTGGTCAGAAGTTGGAACTAGAGATGGAAAAATATCGATTGTCATAAACATCGTTTACCACCAATAGTTTGGTATGTAAGTATCGATTTTTATCGCTTAGTTCGGTAATTAAATCCGTTCAATGAAACCTTTAATAGAATCGCCAACTGAATTATTTCTTTCTTACAAAATATTGATTTATTATCAATGTTTGAATCTATAGTATATCAACTTATTCTACTTTTTCAACTGTTGTATATTAAAATATTGTTTAGCCATCAAGCGTTTTAAAAAGCAGCAAAAACGGATACACGTTTTCCATTGTGGTTTTCAATTGCCACGTAAAATTGAATTACTAACCTGTAACATAGTTTGCTATCTGACTAACGATAACTATCTATATTAGCTAACTATTATTTTATCCATCTATATTACTTCAATAGGTAAAATTGTACAATTATAGAATATTTTAATTGGTCTCTATTTCTAAAATCTATAAACTACATTTCGGTATTCGTTATATCACGTATGTTACATATTTTTAATGATACCAAAGATTTACTCTACGGAATTCGTAAGAACTAGTGGGGACAACAATGGCCTGTTAATAAATCACGGATAGTTAACGCAGCATTACTGTATTTCGTAGAAAGCGTGCACGCGCGAACAGCTGTTAACGTTCACTTCTGTCACTGAAAGGCAGTTACGTTTTTTACACTTTCAACCGCGAGCGACTTTATTCGTGACGGATAATATGGTCGTAATTATCGCGGTCGTCCTCGTAAATGTACGACAATAACTAGCAATAGACACCGGAGGCGCGAGACGACCGACGAAAGTAATGCGGCTGCGCCATATGTTGTCTACACTCAACTTCTCGATCTCTCGAAGCGTCTCCAGTAGGATTTCAAATCCACGCGCCCACGTTCACTATTCGTTTGAAATCTTACGAGGAGCAGTGGCGCCTGGGTAAAATATTGCGCGGACCAGCACCAAATCCGGCATGGCGGCGCGTGATGCACTAAAAACTCGACGCGAGTCACAAAACCAGTCGCGTAGTGGGGAGAGAATCTTTGTTATTCGACGAGGAGAGGTCATCCTTTCGTATTAGATTTCCATGGAGATTCGAATTACTCGCTAGATCGAGATACGTTGTTCCGTACGATGACCTCGAGCAACGATGTTTTTAAATGTACGAACGAGAGAATTCGCGTTTCACGAACGTTCGAGTCGAGCAACACGATCGCCACCTGGTAGCTCCGTTTCCAAACATACGTGCCGCGCAAGTGAATTATTACGAAACGAATCGGTCTCGCTGTTCGTTCCTGTTCGAATTTCGCAGGAAATAAACAGGTAAGGAGCGAATAAACGTTCTACTATATAATTAGACCTTTTCGCATAACCTCCAACTACATTTACTGGCTATGTCAAGGTTTAATAGACAAACTTTGTCAGTATATTCTATGCGCATAACCAAACAATATAGACATAGGTTATTTGAAGCTTTATTAAAAAGTTATCTTTCTGTTTGACTATAGAATATACAGATGAAGTTTGTTAACTTCACCTGGTACAAGCTGTGTATCAGCAGGAAGGCCTATTAATATAACATAACATAACATAACCGCGAAGAATGTCAACAATGCATCGCGAGTTAACAACTATTCCCATTCTTCGCTCGACGAAAAACCGCGACCGTTATGGCGCCACAGAAAGACACATTTCGTGCGATTAGCGTGTAATATCGTGTCCGCCATTATCATATTTCTGCCTCGCTTGATTCATATCGAATCACAGTTACACGGGGACAGTTTGGTCGTTAGCGGTTCTTTCCTAGAAGCCAGGCATTAATATCCGCGGGGACGCCGCTAGACTTTACGACCGTACGCGGCACGCGAATGGCTTTATTTTCGTTAGAAACGCTGATCGACGTTGTATTCTGTTACTTGGTGTGTACGCCCACGCGATCACGTAGTTAACACGGCTGTACACGTACGAGACGCCGCCGGCAGTGTATTGGCCCCAGCATTAGCATACACCAAGGAGTGTACAGGAAATGCCGAGGCTTCATATAGTATTTTTTTCTGCAACTCTCATAGGAGCCACGCTGCCGCCGCCGCGCCACGCAGAAATTTAATGCAAGCCAGCGTCGGAAACGGTGAACGTGGCTCCCCGCGGTTTCGCTGCATGTTTACAGAGCTACCGCGCGTTTAATGGCGCCCGGGACAATTTTTCAAGCACCTAGAAACGGCTCCCGCGTGCTACGGACTTCACGTCGTGGATGATTAATGTCAAGGATATTATCAGCAGTTATTTTCCGAATCCTCGTAACTATCGTAATTTAGATACGAGGCGAATTACGTATCATTGTTAAAAGCAATATACATGTTGTTTCTTTTCGCGATACTGTGAAGATACTATGATTAGATGGTCGATATTATTGTAAGCTAAGTAGAAGGCGAGGCGCACAGGATTGGTAAAAGGAATATGTGTTCCTTTTTCGTAACGTTGTAAAAAGCATGTCTTAAGATGTAATTGTTGTGTGCTATTATAATGTATACTTTAAAATGGAATTATTAAATATTATGTATAATTCTATACTAGTTAAGATACCGAATGTAGATATATAAAAATGCATATTGTCCTTGAAAAGTTGGAAAGTATGATTTCAATGAAATGATCTTCTGAATCTTTACTTTTGCTATGTCAATTATGTTAAGTGCTTTGCCTTGTAAGATAATTACATATTTGATTCTAAAGACTCTCGCATCACTTAGCATCTATTTATTAATTTAGAAAACTCACTAAATTTGTTGGTTATTCAAAATCAAATATAAAGATCAGCTCACGTAGAATCTTTAAGACATTAGTCACTTTAGGAAGGAAACTATACAAACGTAGTTAAAATAGCTAAGCAACGCTTTAATGGTGCGTAGTATGTTCATGCAAACGTTATGAACGAGGCAGTACACGCAGATGACTGATGCAAACGTTTGGAGAACGTAAATTCATAATTTAAAGCGAATATTATGTACATTTCTTCGAAATCGTCGGGTACGCGTACACGACGGTCTTGTAATTCCACCTTCGATGCCACTTTTGCGCGGAAACGAACAAACAATTTCGTCTATACATTCTCCGCATAATGATAGAGTTAACGGGTCGTTATGCGAATCTCGATAGGGCCTCAAGCGAAATTATACATGTATTAGACATTTTCCAGGATAGTCGAAACATGCGTGTGGTCTATAAAGGCAGTAATAATCTCTACAGAATTTGCGACAATGTTATCTTCCTGGCTATTTCTTCGAATTTCATTTTTAACTATAATTTAGTACTGTTTTGAATCGTGTTTCTCAACCACGAGGAAAGGAAACGATAAATACAGTGGCTCGTGGAAGTATTCGGCCACCTTTTACGAATATATTATATTATTTATACGAGGAATTCTTAAATTTTAATGTCACTGTAATAAAAGTTGACTATCATGATTATATTTCTAAAACTTTATCAACTTGTAACTTCTATATTTTCAGATTAGTTTCAAATTCTTCCAATAAAGCTACTTTCGATATAATGTGTGTCCCATTACAGTGCTAATGGAATTATAAAATGTTTTATATAATATACACAGTATATACGTAGATGAAAGTTTTCTATGGTAACTGGTTCACATAATTTCGTGTGCCACCGTAGTTCAATTATAGATTAGCAATCTTCCTTGGTAGATCTGTAGTTTTATGCTTCCTTGACTAGGATAATGCTAGCTTCTCGTGTAAAGACTTCATTCGCGTTGTTCCCATGACGTTTATCCACGCTCTTATTTTCTAACAAATTAGGTCTCCTCGCTTGATTTGTGAACATGTACACGGTGCAACGCGTTTGACAGTAAACGATTTATATCAGTGCTTGCCTTGCCTTGTTACGCGGTTGTCTCATTCTTCTGTAGCGCGTAATCGATTCAATCATCCTTCGCGATTTGTTGCGCGTCTTAGATTAAAAGCAATTTTCAATGTCGTTTCCTTTGATCCGATCCTGCGCCACTCGCCTCTTCGTGGAACCGGTTGAACGTTGTCGAAGTTGATACTCGTAACAGATAACTATCTCGCGTCTAGCCTGACTACACTTTTCTTGCTTCACTCGCACACGCACATGACTCTACACTTTCACATTTCACTTTACACTTTGAATATCAAATTTTTGCATTCTTGACATAAGCTTTCGGTTTATTTTCAGTTCTTTGTGATGTATTTTATAAATATTCTGGAATTCACAGAAGATGTTCGAAGTATTTCTATCATAAATCTTCTGAACATTAAACATGCATGATTTATAGCAGATTTTTTTCCCCCTAATATAATTGATAGCCAACGACAGAACAAAATTTAACGTTATCAGTTTGTCAAATCGAAACTTCGGAAAAACGTTTCGCACGCATCAACCTAATAATATGGCTAATTTAAATTGGACATATCGTTTCATCACATTTTTAATGATTACACGTATCGTATTGCATAGAGGCATTTAGTAGAGTTTTACACAGGTAGTCACAGAAATCCACAATTAATCCGCAACCAAAGGGAATCCACATCGGATCAAAGATGAAATTCGCTTGATATCGACAGCTACGTTTAATATAAACAAGATGAATCACGCAACTGGGCATTATGCAATGTCTCCATTACAATCGCGATTGTCGTTTAGATATGTAATCCTGATCTTGATTGATCACCAAACAGTCTCGGATCTGCGTGCCTCGAATGTTAGCGGAATAACTGAATCTAACAGAACCATCGACGTCTGATTGCCTAGTGATATACCGAGTGACATTTAATATCGATTTTTCCGATAGATCGATCGTTCTTTCGTACAATTCTTGCTTATCCCTTTCAACTCTTTCGAATTCCAACGAGCAAACGTCGGTTGTAAGGTAAAAATTCCTCAAGAATATTTTACAGGGATAAAGGTTGATTTGCATCGTCGTAAACGCGGTTATTACGAACGAACAATTAGGTTCAGGGAATGCAAACGACTAAAGATATCGGTCACGAACTTGATTTCTATAGCGATTCTCATAATGCCCTAAGCTTCAAATACTAAGGTTAAACGTGATTCTAGTAGTAAGGAAGTCGTTCGACTCGGGATTCTTCGGTGAAATTCCTGGATACGAGGGAATATCCTCGTCAGGATTGGTTAGACATTCCATTGGGAGCATAGGAACGGTCGTCGATCTGAAAAATGATCCGTTTTAGCACAGAATAAAATGTTTTATCGCGTTACGCTGTTAGATCCCTTGGGCGTATCAGATCGTAGAATTTCTGCAGATTCCAACGATTCCATCGCGAGGGAACGATCGTCAGGTTCGTAGTAACGATTATGCACGCGTATGCATCATTCTAAATGAGCATCGGGATAAATAGGCGATAATCGTATGCGCACTTTCGCCGCGACGAAGAACAATGAGACTCGATGAACGCCTTGACCTAAACCGCCTCTCGACGTTGCCTGCGTACCGAGAAAATGTCGATCGAGAAGTACCTTCCAGCGACTATAAATCAGCCCTCCCCGTCGATGCTTTTCCCAGATCGTCGGATAAATCGGAAAAGAATCGACCGTCGTGTAATAAATTATCCAACGTCCATGATTAAACAGAGACGAGATAGCGAAGCGATGGTTGATGCAGGAGCAATAAAGTAGCATAAGCGCAATATAAATGTAAATAGGCGTCGCTATGAGAAACACGTTAGTATCTAATCTTTTGATTAGAGTCGTTTAGACCGTCCCTGGCAATTCCACGTTAATCAGTCATTAACGCTCGTAGATTTCTGCGCTAACGGTTTCGATCTATCTCAATTAATCGTGTGTCACTTAATAATCGAGGAACTAAAAAAAAATTAACGAATAGTTATTCGGCCATTCATTCGATGAAATTACATGCTTCGTTTAATAGGACAGTGTTTTCGCAAGATCGTCGCGTACAGAACGCTTTCATGAAGATACAAGATAAATTGTCCGCGACAACGAGTCTGGTCGAAGTCGCAGGCAATTAGCATCCAGCAACGACTTGCCTCACTTCTGTTTGGGAGATGTACTGGCGTATCGTGGTCCAGAACATCGATCGTAGAACATTGTATTGACCGACGATATCAGAATCGACAAAGTTATCGCAATGCAAGCGCGAGTAGTCTCGTTAATCACGATCCAGGCGCCTGGATCGCGATCGAGCCGCGAGATCTCGACAGTGACACTCCGCGAGCTACCTCGCGACGCAGCTCTTTCTCTTCACGTTTACGATGCTGTGCATACTGTTACGGGTGCGCGTGTTGCCTAGCCAAACTGGCGTTGTAAATCACGCGATTATCTCGTTCGGGATCGTACCGGTGATCGAGCAATGCATCTGGGACTTGGGCAACGGTGGCTTTACATTTGTCCGAATCACAGCGTGAATCTTAGATTAATCTCAGATCGATTTTCGTTTTGTTAATTGGTGGTTATCGACGTTGATCTATTTACATATCTCGATAGGAATCGAATGTAATTTTGCTATCTATCGTTAACTTGGATGTGATCTATCGCTTGCTTACAGAAAGATGATCGCAATCTTATTCCTCTTTGTAATTTTGTTTTCTAATTGTTCTCCTAATTCTTTTCCTTGGATGGTTGTTAGTTTTTCGAAATATTTTCATTGACGCGATTAATGATACGAAACCTTGAGAATTTTTTTCGACACGAGGAAGAGTGAGAAATAAGAAAGAACCACTGTACGGTAGAATAGTTCTACGACTAAGAAATTATACGCTATCAGCCTTTATCGAAAACGTACGATCAATCTACCGAAAGCCATAGTTACTCCAATATCTCTAGTCGGAATATAACTGTACTTAAACCCTAATATGTATAATTACCACGCTATACGTTTATTTGCTCCGACCGAAGATATAAAAATCGCGTAATGTAGCGCAAAAAATGAAGTACCAGTTACGATATGATAAATGTAGCGGTCACGCTAATGGAAAGCTACTATTCCTTAATGATCCGTTTGATTAATCGTAACGTCGGATGTGACAACGCGTTAGACGAATTAGCAACAGGCTATCTCACTTTTCTCGGATCTCGTAATATGATAATTACACCCGGTGAAGAAGGACTCTACGGTTCCTCGTTCAAGGCGTCCCACTTATCGGAACGAACCAACCATTAATAGATTCGATTAATCAACTCGAAATCTTAGGCAAAAGATTGCCAGAGGGACTCTCACTCGCAGTTACAATAACCTTTCCAATCTTTCTTCGACGAAAAGACGTTCCAAAGACTGATCGCCGCGGGCGAAGCCACTTAATTATCATGATTAACTCGATTAACTCGTCCTTCGCACCTGCCTCGTCCCTTCTTCTCTCCTTCTTCTTAAAAACATCCTGTTGACCCCTAAAAATTCACCTGGTCTATAAATTTATTCGCTTAACGTAGCCTCTGATAGATGTCTGTGCTACTTTCTGTCTTCTTCCCTTTTAAGTTGGTGCACATGAGATGTTTCTTCGAAGACCACTCATTAAATTTTGTCCTATCGGCAATTTTAAACTACATTGAAAGAGACGAAAATTGCAATAAATTACGAACAGCAGCTACGAAAAGTATTTACACGTAACATTACTTTCCAATGAATCGTTCTTTTCTTTTCTTTATCAGGCTCTATACTTCATTTTCATAATATCAAATTTGTTTAATCGTACGATGCTGTTAAATGATACGTAACACAATATGCTCGGACGTAATTAATTATTACGCAAATTCTGTATTAAACATAATGCTGTGCAAATGCTTATTTTAGCCACCGTATATCGATCGTTAAAAAGATTTATAATATAAATGTCGAGATCTCATTGTGTGGACTGTTACGAATAGTCGGAATATTCATATGACTTTTTTATACGAGTTTAAATTTGAAAAAAGAGCGAGATAAATGTTTTCGGGGACATAAATTCTGCATTTGGGCGAGACATTGTCCATTCCATTTAGATACTTTCCAGTGCATAAATTAGTCGAAAAGGAACTGTAACTGCTTGCAAAAATTTCAGAAATTGAATTCTGTAAACTATAGATCGACGAAATCTGTTAATTACCGAGGAAATTCGAAAAATTGAATCCCGTGGAAATTATTTGGATTAAGAGGAATTAAAGTTTTATTACAAAAAAAAAAAAAACTCGAAATCCTTCAGGAGTAAAACGAATATAAAAATCCAGAATTTCACGGCTCAGAAACCTTTAGCGACGGTGATGAATACAGTTGGAAACGTGATACGCTTGGTACTATGCTTCGATTACTATTTTTATTCGACGCAATAACGGAGAACATTAAGCTAGAGGAACATAAATTCCCCGTGTCAAAAGGCGAAGGCAAACAAAATGGATTTTCCGTTTTTACGACGTCTTGAGAGAACGATCCTGTTCGACGGTTTCTCAGCTGAATAACTGTCCTTGCTTCTCGATTACTACTTACTCATTAAAGTGTCGCGGGACTCGAGGCGATCGCTTCATTTTCATGTCGATAATGTCTATTACACTGCGTGGGACTTTACGATACTCAGTTGTTTACGCGATTGTATCGCTCAAGGGGAAAAATCGTGAAGAAAAACGATTGTACGTTCGATATTTATTCAATGCCTTTGTTGCAAAATCGCGGCTGGGAAGGATAGACGTCTGGACAAGCACATTGACTAATAATTAATAATCGACCAGCGCGTTGAATGGTTTTTCAAGTTAATATGGCAATGAGTGGTAATTATCTTATACCAAGAAGATATATTGATGGAAAGAGTATGGTAAGATGGATATTATGTCAAGATTATCAAGATATTATGATCAAGATATTAACGGAACATTTTCTAGTTATCGTTGACACAAGGAATCGTCGAATCAAATTTTATCTTTTACCCGTTCAGAACCAACGTTGCGTTGATGTATTTATGTTTCTTTAAATAGTATGCGTTCGCTCTTTGGGCCTTATTTTGTGAATTAAAAAGAATCTTAACAGATGTTGCAGAAAAATTGCGCGCCACAACCAACCCTAATGAAATGTACGCTAAATACCAGCAGTTCTTTTTACTAACAAACCTCAACACACAAATATTTTTCAAGAATTTTGCTCTAACGGTGTTATCGCACGTATCACTCAAGTTCTGCCTTCTCATAAATCGTTTTTTCTTTTATAAAGGTACTTGCGCTCCGCTTGAAACTTCTTACGTGTGCTGCAAGGGTGGCCAACAATAGCGCGTTGTCCCCATTTTCGTCACGAACCCTTCAATTAAACCCGTAAATTGTAAGAAATTCTTAGTCGTTGCGAAACGTGAAGTTTTTGCATTAGTTCACCGACCCGTGAAGCCCAACAAAGGATTCACGAGAGAGTTCTCGCTCGTGACAGCAGATAACACCGTGACAAAGTAGTCGCAGCTTTCCTGCAACACCTGATACCTCGTAATTACCCGTGTCATCCTTAATTGGGTTATGCCGACTGCTCGCCGCGATCGCCGTCGTGTTTCGTGTCGGCCTTTTTTATCCGATCTCGCGTTACGCGCCTAACAAACGCACCGAAATAATCAACGTAATTTGCAAACCGCGTCAGGCGTTTTCATTACTTCGTTTCTTCGTATGTTCTTGACCTGAACAACGGGTTTCGCTTTGACGCCACTTTCTCGTATTCATTTCCATCGTCTATACAGTTTTTATAAATTAACTTTTCAAAAGAGTATAATTCTTTCTTTATTTGTGGACTATATCGCGCGTATTAATTAAGTTCTTGCGACAACTGCGGGCTACTTTTAAGAAACACTTCGTTTAAGGAGTACGAGTTAACGAGGATATTATTTAAAATTGTGTAAGTTTTCCTTCGTTTGGCAGCCAAATCGACCGTTATTAATTTTCTTCTTATGGTTATTGACAACTGATTTTTAAAAAATGGCTATCATTTAAAAAAAAATACAAAATAGAATTACAGGCATCTTGTGATCGTTCCTCCGATTTGAAAGGAAGATAGCGATATGTATCTGGATTAAGTTGGGTGTGGTAGAGAATGGTGAAAGGAACGTTCTTTTTTTTTTTATTTATTTAAAAACTCCCGTTCTTATTTAACAACTAATTGAAAAACGAAGGGAGATATCCTAACATTAATTTTATCGAAGTAGACACTAAACTAGTCAACAGAATGAATTAGAATCTCTAAACTATCAATTTGCTTACGTTACAAAATCTGTTATAAAACGATAACCGAGGATTTAATAGTAAGTAGCAGTAAGTAAAAGGTTCGATTTCCTTTTTCGTAACAAAAATGTGAAAATGTATACGATTTTCCTTTCCTATCTTTATCGTTGAGAACGTATAATGAAATGAAAAGCGAGCAAAAAGAAACAAGGTACATCTTGTTGAGAAAGCTGCCAGGACAAGAACGCAAGCTCGAATGATTTACGATTCTTTGGAAGTCGTAAAGACATCAGCCATGGAAGACTAAAAGTTCTTACGGATATTTGAAAGAAAATTTACGGTGTTCTGTCGAGACTCGGTGGAGAATTAGTAAAGACGGAGTTGGGTTAATTGCAAGGCAAAATACGCAGCTTTTTCTATAAGGCCGGCACCAATCTTTGATATATCGTTGGTGATAAATTAGCGAAATTTCGTTCGATTACAATCTGGGCATAGCGTGGTATTATCTCATATCCATAACTAAACATCTTGAAAGCTCGTAAACGCTCGAGAAATTATTAGATTCTTTAAGGAGCAATTATTTAGTAAATCAGCCTTAAGGAATTCGCGATGCAATTATTCGCCAGGATTGCGTTAATTTCTGGTTTTAGACGAAAACAAAACAAGTACAAAGTCTACCAGTTTCGCACGGAATAACGTAAATGATCTTGAGACAACTTGAACGAAATTTTGTGTTAATTATGATAATTAATTATACATACGACTCCGTGGAATCTATAGTAAGATCGAATATATGTATGTGCAAATGCGAGGAACGTAGAAAAAACAGACGGGCAAATATTTTGATCGACGCGATTGAGTTGACCGAAGGAAAAAGTTTCGGGTATTAATAATTAATTGCGAATTCTTGCGTTATTCGTTGGTTTATGATCGAAGTGAATAGGGGAAGAATACGAAAAAATACGTTTCTCATTTTTTATAAGAGAACAGTCTTTTAAATTTAATACGTTGTCGATAGATCCTACGTTACCAAAATCGTTTGTCATAACATTAGAATATTAAACATATAAAGATTGTATTTCTTAATAATTTTTTTTACAAAACTTTGTCAATTTATCAGCTACTTTTCAAAGGTATCGCGTTCGGTCTTGACAGATTCTTTTCATTCTCAGCTATGTCATATTAAGATACTAGTTTTTAGTCAAAAGTGGAAAAAAGAAAATGAAGAAAAATTTATTTGTCGGATTATTTTTCCTATGAGCTTCGATTTCTTTCATCTTTCGTTTTCTGTAATAACACTGATTCGTTGTTTTATGACAGTTAAAGCACGAATTAACATTTTGTTGTTTCAATTTCGGTGGTACAGTCGTAGTTTGTCATGCAATTTGCATAATTTAAAGGTTGGTTCGTGTTAAACATTATTAATTCGCGGCACGTAGTAATAAATATTAATTTTCGAGGGTTTAATTTTGGTTTCACTGGTCGCACAAGCTGAAAATCGTTATATATCAATGCGACTGTCTATATTAAATTACTGACTTCGAATGAACGATGTAATCTTCGGTTAATTATCGGGTATCTCTTCAAAAAAATTTATCGGTATGTTCGAACATGTAATTTGCAATGCAACTTGAAGTCCAGCTACCCGAGCAACGAACGAATTATGATGAACGTTGTAAAATGCAAACCGACAACGGTTACGATTACCGTTACGATTCCCTTACTTGTAATTTACGTTACTTTTTGTGTCAGGAAACTCGAAATACGTGATTTGTTAAATATTACAGAATTCCTCGGATTTTTCTGTCCATTATGTTAATACGATTTTTAATTTTCAATCATTTTTGCTTCGAATGTATCTATCCGTATAAACATTCAATAAGTAACTTGTAATTATTGTTCGTATTAACCCTCTGTAGGGAAAGTGGATGGTTTACGTTTAAGTATAATTCTTCCTATTATCATACGTCTTAAGAAAAATCTAAAACGAGCACAGTGTAGTATTAATTATCCTCCAAAATTATCGTACGATCTAAAGAAATCATTGTAAAAATTCGCCATCGAGTTACTTTATCGAAAAACGTATCTTCTTGATCTTCACGAATATAATATATTCTAATTATGGATTTTTATAATTGATTATAGATTTTCTAATGTTTCTAAACCTAAGGCAATAAAAATAGCCTGTAGATAGCTTCGTCGCTCTAAACTATACCACGAAAAAGGACACTTTGCTTCGTTTTATCATCCGAAGGAAGGAAAGAACATTCGAAAAATCCTTCTAACTTTGTTCTCACGTTTCTCTCGAAATTCGAACGCTTCGAATCTCAGACAAATACGATGCACGTATGCGACTAAAAAGAATAGACTCGCGGACGATCGTAGCAGACTGCTTGACCGATCGTAATCGGTTTTTTTCAGTCGTATATCAGCGACAAGATTGGTTTCAGAAAATAACTCGCAGTCGAGTTATTCTCGACTCGAAGGCCGCGTGCCCGTTCCGTGTGGCACAATTGCACAATTGCGAATCTGTTCGATATCTATCAGCTGACGGGCAGCCCCCTTTCACCCGTGCACACCCCCGTCTAGCCGTTTTTCCCGTGGATATCGTCGCTTAGGCGCGATGGTTTTTTCGCAACGCGACTCGTTAGGATCTAACGATGCCGCTCTGTCGCTTGTGCAATCGATTGGTAACAGGTTCTGTGAGAGATTCCTTCGACTGTTTGGTGTTATTTAAGAAGATATGAAAGGGGAGAGTATTGAACGCGTATCGATCTTATTGATCGTATTCTGGGTGTGGTAGGATTTTAACGAGCGAGTGTAGAGTGTTTGGAAATAGAGTTCATATTAGGGATACATATTCCGTATAGAGCGATATTTCGTAATATAGCTTGCGCGTGTGTGGCACTGTATCTTCGTATTATGTTTCGATAGTTTCTTTTAAACGTTTAGCATTAATTAAAAAATGGTCAAAGAACTGACACGTGTCGATTCTGTTGATCATATCGTAAGAGTACATAATACGATTTTGTTAATAACGTAGGATTTGTAATAGCGTAGGGTGTCGGATGAAGCGAGTAATGTTCAGCTTAGATAGAGCGCCACTTCTCGATATTTTTCACGATGAAACCCTCTTTTTCATCTCTTTTTTTGTGTTCGTCTAATTGTCTCTAAATGTTTCAGAAATATGGGATTTAATTTCTGATAAATAAATAGCGATATTACTTTTTTTTTTTTAAATTACGCTTTCACGTTTCAAACTCCTCTAGCTAATTCTAATAAAATTCCATTTTTATCGTCTAAAGAAGCGTCTCGGTATTATCATAATCGAAGCGTGCTGCCATCTTGCAGAATGGTCACGCACCGAACTTACGATATCTTCTGTCTTCGTAGCAACTTGTATTATGCACTAAAGATTCGAAAATCCAAAATATATCCCTTAAATCTTCTTAACAACTATTTCACGATCGAATGTTTACGTACACGTACGAGAATCGCGATTAATACTTGAAAATTTCAACAAATATTGAGTTATAATATAAATATTGAGAAATAAAAAAAAAGCGGACGAATTTACAGTTACAAACCAATAGGACAAACACGAAAAACGTATTGATAAAAGTATTTAAAAATCGGAATGTACTCACCTTTTTGCGATGCGGACAGCAGGACGATCCATTGCCCATGGTTCTTCCGATCTGCCAAAAAGCGAAAGAACCGAGCTACGCATCGGTTGACAACATCCCGACGCACCGGTCGCCTTTCTGAATTTTCGTCGCACAATCAACTCTTCTCTTCGTCATCGTTGCGCTGAAACCTGCTTCGAGAAAGTTGTCGTTTATTATCGCGTTGGTATTTAAGCCAGCTGGTCCATCGAAAGTTCAATCGCCCCCGTTAACCATCCGGTGAATCTTAACCAAATTACCTTCCGAAGAATCGTATCATCGTATTCTTCTTCAGATTTTTCTTAAGTCTCAACCGTCCGTTTCGTCAGTCTCTTTGAAGTTTTCTCGTTTCTTCATTTTCCACTTTGAGTTCATAATAATATATCTAACGTTCTCGAGCGAATCTCTCTTTCTTCACGTTTCTCGAGATTTTCGTCCGTCGCTTTTATCTATCTCTTCCAACTTTTCTTCTTTCGTCATCTTCCTCTTCGAGTTCATAACGCTATACCCAACGATTTCGGGCAATCTTTTCTCCTTCGCGCTTCCTCGTGTCTTCATTCGTCGATCTTATCAGCCAGTTGGAGATTTTTTCGTTTTCCCATCTTCCTCCTCGAATCCATAATATCTAACGATTTTCCAATCTTGCAGGCGAAGAGTCGAGACCGAAGGAAGCAGAGAACTAGGATGAAACGACCGCATGAAACTGAGGAAGCCGTAGCGATGGAAAAGAACGGATGGGCTGACAGTAATACTCCGATAATATAGATTACTATGTCAGCTGTGCAACTCGTAAAAATATAAAGTTTCGTCGTGCAACGTCTCTCCGGGATCGACAAAGTCGGTGAGTCGAACGGAAAACTAGACTTTTCTTGATAAAAATCGGTTTCGAGTCGGCGATTCGTTCGTTCGTTCGGTGATTTCTCTTTTCGGAAGCGTAACTTCCCTAAATCGCGGAAACACATAAATTCGTTACGAGTCGTTGATCGCTGTACATGTTCCGTTTCCTCGACTTTTCTCCTGGTTTCGATATGCTTTTTGGCGCCAACTATGGACCAGTGTGGTTGTGCAGTTGAGCGATAACAGCTCCAGTTTTGACCTCTCGATACGGGAACGTGGAACCTCTAACGAGTGTCAAGAGGTTGGCCAAGTCGAAAATAGAATCTGACGTGTTACACAAGAATGTTTTTTAATATGGTCTCGACGGATGGTTCGCGCGTCTCGAACACGTCGTTCGTTGCATTTCGCCGCTCGTTCGTCGATCCACGTTAATTTAAAGGATAGTTTCACGATCACGTAGAATCTTAATATACAATCGTTTATTGCTACACAAATGTACAGTACGTCGATGTAGGAGATCTAGTTGAAAGAAGCATCGCGATATTTGAAATTCAAGTCGAAATATAGGCGCGAAGTTTCAACGATTTTGTACGGTAAATAAAATTTGAAGCTCGTCGATCGTCGCACTTCGCTGTTTATTTTTCTCGTTGAATCTGTAAAATATGAACGAGACGACGATCTATAGGATCGTAGATTCACGATCACATAGATTCTTAATATACCACACAAACTGATATTAACGTATCGAATCGATTTGAACAATGTATCGTAATATTTGAAATTTAAATTCTACTTCAAATATGGCCACGGAGTGGCGACCTTTTCGAGTAAAAATTCAAGGCTCGCCGATCGTTGCACTTTAACGTTCGTAAAACGTCGATAATACGATAATTCGCAACCATAACCGAGCCGATAACCATACCGAATCTGGTTAAACAAAGAAGTCTCGCGGTTCGTTAGATATAAATTCAAATATTGGCGCGAAACGACTATCTTCTCGAACAGTGATTAAAATTCGAGACTCGTGGATCGCGATAAGAGAAAGAGTTGGTCACCGGATCGGCGTATTTGAAAAACTGCCACCGAAATTCGAGGAAAGTCCGCTTCCACGTGTTTACGCGTGCGCCAGCACACGGTACCAATATCCACGCGAGTCACCGCTTTATTTTCCACCGTTACATCACTGTCGTCAGCGTTTCACTGCCTTGCCCCCTCCAACGACAGTACTCGTAGTTTATCGAGCTTCGCAAAAAACAAAGATCCACGCGATCCTTCCTGTCACGCCGTTCGCGACTGGTCTTTCCGGTTCCTCCGTCGCTCCTCCTAGAGAATATACCAAGATTTATGGCGTTCTCCACTTCCACGATCCACTTTCCAGGAAGAATTTCTTCACCTTCGTCTAGATTTCGTTACGGCGGGGAACAGAGAGATTCGACTTTGTACTCGCGTGATTCGGGGCAAAGATTCCGCTCGTACGAGTTTTAAAATGTTAACAATTCTCTTCGAACTTTTAAACAATACACCAACGTTCGAAATACGTAGTTTTGTATCGCACTTACGTACACGAGGAATCTTAAACGTTCGATCTTTTAATTTTCACTTTTGATACGTTCGGTCTTCCTTGATATGTTCAGAATTTTGAAGCACAATATATATCGCGATTTGCAGTTTGTAATTTTATATACATACCATACACGAAGATTATAAACTTTTAATAAGCGAAGCACTTTTACAAGCGATATCGATCGACGAAGATAAAGTTTCTACGCTTCTTCGATCATGGATACAAAGAAACTTATGTATCATTCTCTTCGAATTTCAACACTATACAGTGCTATTCAAACTGCGAAATATAATTTTGTATACGCGAGGAATGAAATCTTCAACGAGTCGAATCACTTTTTCAAATTCCTCAGCTTTTTTTCGATTACGATTGATCGATTTACGAAAATTTCTTGGGTCGTCGATTCAAAGAAATTTAAAAACTTTCTTCGAATTTCGAGACAGTACACTTTCAATTCACCACGGTAATTTTCTATGCGCAAAGAATCTCCGCGACAAATTTTCGTACAACTTTGGAACCGCACTTTGGAGCTCAAACTCGCGAGGTTTTAATTCACGACTGATCGATGCATAAACACACTTGTTGGATCATCGATTCAAAATGGATTTCGCGCCCTTCGAGTGACGGAGAATGCGAGGACGAACGGATCGCGAAGCGTTCGACACATAACTGGCAACGGAGGTCCGTGCATTTCATTCTTGCGCAGCACGTGTTGATCGTAAACAGTCACTTGCGTCAGCGCGCGTCCCGCGGAAACTCGTTTTGTCAATGAAGCGATGAAACGCGTGAAAACTGGCGTCGTTAACGCTGTGAACAACCTGGCCGAGTGTCGTTTCCCCGGTCGAGACCGAAATAGGCAGGCTGAAAGAAGGAAATCGATCCTCTAGCCGTTTTCCGTGTCTCTTTTTCACTGTCCCACTGTTCCATGACGACGTTCGATCGACCAAATACCAGAGATGACACGATGGAATTTTCATGCGACATTCTGACGTAACGAAACTCGTTTTCGCGATACTTTGCTCGTACGTTGAGGCTAAATCTCACTTATGTCGCCGTTCTTTCGCTATATCTGTAAATCGCTGACATCATTTCGTTCGTTTCGCGTCTTTATCGGTGGAATATTACGTATGTTTTTGTCACAGTCGCTTGGAAACGCTGTAGTTGAGTAGAAAAATGCGTTCTAATATCTGCTCTATATTATTACGTCATTGGTTTCAGATCGATAACCGACGTTGAGTGAATTTCTTAATAAAAGAGATTTTCCAGGCAATAGAATCTTTTCTTAATTGCTTTTTTTAGATTCTGCGACATCTACTGTTTTACTTGTTTTAAATTTTTCCTCGACGTTGTATTTTACTAGACTCGTGCTTGACACGTAACTAGAGCTATCTTCATGTTCCTATTAACAAGGTAGTCGTTTGAAAAATATCACGAGTTTTACTTTCTTAAAGACAAACTTGTCGTTAAGAATGGACTATGCACCGTTCATGATTTAATTAAATATACTTGTTCCACTGTATAATTACGTAGCACGCCTATAAACAAATTATCCGATAATTATAAGAAATCCTTGGCTGTTTCGTGCTCTTCCAAAACCAGATAACAGTTAACAAAGATCGTATTTTCTCGCCTGGAGCAAGTCAAACGAGCAACTCGCAACTCGTTATCGCATCAGCGCACTTAACGGCTAGTCGATAATATTTTCCAACGATATTAGTTTCTATAGTTAGAAACGGGCGAGCACGTTCGATGAAAGCGATAGATTAAGAACTTCGTAGCACGCGATTCGATGGGCATACGCGGTAGTTAAAAACTGGTGAGCACGTAATCGAAAGAGAGCCAGAAGAAGACTGAAGAAACTCGAAGAAAGCCGGCTTCGAGGTTCTTCTCTTTCGCGCGACACGAACGTCGTTTCTTATCGTGTACCGCCTGTAAACATTGCTTATATGTATCATCGTCGTCATCATCCTCATCGTCGTAGTCGTCGATATGCCGATCACGTCGATTTCAGGCCGGACCACCGGGCCAAACGCGACCCTGGCTTCCGCTTTCGGTCACGGTGCGCCGCAATTTTGAAACGGTACTCTTTCCGACGAGAACAGAAACGATAGAGAGAGGGAAACGAGGTCACCGGCCCGAAATTCGAGTCTTAATTTCTTCTTCTGGACGTAGTTTCTCGGATTGGGTGGGAGTCGAAGTTGGGTTAATATCGCAGAACGATGTTTTACGTGGAATGGAAATGTTCTTGCACGTTTTTGAATATTTACGCCTGTCAAGTGCACAAATATCCGCGGTTCTAAGATTATAACTTAAACACTTACGAAACTAAAGCAACGTTTATACGTTTAAATGTTATCGAATTTACGTGATTGAATTTCAGTTCTCGAGATCTTGATTTACACCGTTACCATTCTCGTTTCGACGATTACAGATAATAACAGATACAAATATCGAGTCGACACGTTAAAAAACTGACTCAATAGCAAAGTGCGGAAAGATATTGCGCATACATCGCTACATCGTCAATTATTTCTCCTTATCTTCGCTTATACATCGAAACTTACCTCGAACGATCGGTTCTCCACTCGATAGATCCCGCGTACAGTTAATCCGTGTATCGGCGAGTTCGATCGATAAATCTCGACGATCGGACAAAATCCGTTACCTTTTTCAGCGAGCCAGCCAGACAGCGCGCAAAAAGGATGGAAAGCTGGAGAAGAAACCATGTGGATGTCCAGTGGGTAATGATATTAGCTGTAAAGAGAGAAAGGAAAAAGCCCAGAGGCCTGCCCACGTGTAATCTAAGACTCGCTTCCCTTTATCATTAATCAGCCTTGCAAACAGTTTCATTAGGTCTTATTATTTTCTCGGCTGTTATCTGTGACTCCTTAACAGCGTAACTTATGGCGTCCGACAGCCTGATTAGAATCTCCCTGGCTGTAATTTCTCCGCTAGCCGGTCTGCCATTTATCGTCAATGTCCCAACTGCCAATCGGTGTCGTGCGCGCCGATTGCTCGACTCGGAGACCTCCTTCAACTCGCCACTTGCAAAAGCCAAGACTTGGTCGTCGGTACTCGCGCTTTTTCCGCCTTCGAGACGTTCTTCTTCAAACAGAAAAAGAATTCCCCGTCGTCTGGTATCGTGTCACGAGGTTTTTGTCACAAAGGAAACGAACTGTTCAAATGCGAGTTCGAGACACGATGACTGCAGCGTTTTTGTTGCAAGGGATATCGCTGCGTCATTTTTGCATTTTTCTTTTTCTATATTTCTGAATAATGCATTCCGTTGGTCGTCGATGGTTCTGTATTTCAAAATGAAGATATCTTTTTATAAATTTGATATTTTTGATAGCGACTTTGACAGAGATATGAAATTAATTTAGTTAAGAGCGTTCCGAGAAATAAAGGATTAGATGTTGTAAAAATAGCAGGTAATTTCTATTAATATACTCTGTTGCGCTGTCAATAATTTCTTTATTGAAATGAATATACTTTTTATGGTATTTTGGTAGTAGGACAAAGGTAGGTGTAAGTAAAGTTTGGATGGAATTGCCTCCGAATCACGGAGTACAACCGGTGATCAGTATCTTTGAAGGTTTTAGAATAAAAAGGACGACGATTTATCAAAACATGTATAACGATTTATTAAGGATCTATTTAAGCATGTTAAATTTCATGAAATGCAGGTACCTACCTATCTACTCACTAGCGTTACATTAGACGCGCATTTTACTCGCAAAACTGTACGATCTATTTCTTTTTATTTGTTTACTTTTTGTTTTAAAGGAGAATTGCATAGAATTGCATTTAGTTTTCTTCGCCGATTTATTCTCGCTTAGTACGATCGTCGTCACACACTCAAATCAAATACATATTTCGAAATATTCCAAGTATATTATTTTCGTATTATTTTTACACAATTCCTGCTACGATAGATTTTCAATCATTTTTTTTTCTTTTCTTTTCTTTTTTTGACATTTCATCAATGTTCTTCAATTTTGTTTTTTTTTCTCTCCTTTTCTATTTTCTTAATCAAAGATATCCAGGAATGATCTTTGCTCTGCATTGTCGATGAATTTAGATAAGGCAAACAGAACGATCTCCTTCGACATCAAACACACGACATATCGAAAATAATTTTTGTATTCGAGTCGCTTGCGTGCTGGCAAGGCCGCGCACGATCGTGCTAGACACCAGAATAAATCTGCGTTTTAAATCTGCCTACGTTAGTTTTGATTGCCAGTCTTCAATGCTCTGGTATTTTTTTTTTTTCAGATTTTCCATGTTTTTCCTTTTATTTTATTTTGTTTGTCCTTAGAATTCGTCGTTCTGTCGATCGTCCGAAGGCTGAGACGCGGAGTTTCGAAAAATGGTTTCGATTAAACTTTCGAGTCCGAAAAACGTGCTCGCACTATATAAAACGTTGCTATTTTATTATGCGTATGAACTAGAATTTCTTTCTTGTAGTCGCATGCAACGAGAAACCAAATTATATCTAATAATTCTCCACGTGTTTATTCCAATTTTGATAGAAACTATTGCAAACAGATAATCTCGATGAAAATTAAAATTTCAGTTGTTAGATTTTCGGAAGAAGATTATTTCCGATTTCTCGCTGCAATCGATCGTTTCTTACGCTACCAGTCGGAGAGAATCTTATAAACTTAATTTACACAATCGATCCTACGTTGTCGCGAAAAATTATACGACGCGCGAATGCAAATTATCGAGCGATCGAGAAATTTCATCGGGAAAGTTTAATCGCCTCGCCTTTGAATTTTTGTCTTTTTTTCCTTTCGCTGTGAATATACCTTTGTGTGTGTGTGTGTGTGTGTGTGTGCGTGCATTCATGCACAAAGTGTTCCTTCGTTTGTTCATCCGTGTGTTTACGTGCTGCATTTTTCTTTCTCTTCTTCACATCTTTTGATTCATAGTTTCCCATGGTATTTGATTATTTAGCCGAAAGTTGTAGAGTAGAACGCTTGGAATTAGAAAGGCTGGAATCGACTACGATCTTTTTTCCGTGAAGATCCACTCTACGACGATAAATGTGCATATATCGATAGATCGCTCTTCTTAACGAAGAATCTAAAGAAAAAAGAAAATTGCAAATAAAAACTCCTCTCTTTTGTTTAGTTTCTTCGTTAAAAATCCTCGACGCGGTCTTAATTATAATTGATGAAGTTTTTACAGCTAGTTACCAGAGAAAATAAGGGCTTAAGACCAATTTCGTTCTTTTTTTTTTTTTTTTTCCTCTTCCAAAAATGTTATTCGGAAAACGTTCATACTTGATACGTGTCCAGAATTTTCATTAAATTTCAAGCATAATTTTGAACGAAAACTCGCCGATAAAGCGTTCGATAACAATATTCCAGATTTGACGTACGCGCGAAAGAAACGTAAAGACGAATGTGTCCGGAATCTTTTATTTAACTAAACTTTAAGCACAACCTCGAGTAAAAATTCATCGATAATGCGTTCGATAACAGTTGGAATTCGATTTTGACGCGAAAGAAACAGAAAGGTTAATTCGTTTCGAATTTTAATTTCCAATAATTTCTCAAAACTGGTCTCGAAGCACCCGGTGCGTAGACATATCTACGACATGTGCACGATAAATCTTGAAATATATCGACTGCGATGAAGATCGCGCGTTGATCGAAAGCGTACATCGAATAGTCTGTGCGAATCTCCTCTCTCCGTTGTAAAGGATCGACGCAACAGTGTATCGATATACTGATATACCATTATGGTCGGTTCCTTACAGTACGTTTTAAGTTACGAGCTAGTTTCGAAGAAACGCGACTTCGTCTATCGGAAATCGATTTACAAAGACTACTTAGTTGTGAAAGACACGATTGAATCTACAATTCGAAAGGTCGATTTCGATGGGAACGGGATAGGATGTTAATGTTTTCGTAGCCAATCGTTGATCATCGATCGTTCCTTTCACGATGAACGTACAAAGTCAAACATGGATCTATTAAAAAAAAAAAAAAAAAAAAAAAAAAAATGTATTCTCCGACGTAAAAATTATTATAGATTGTAATACAAAATTTGTCCATAAGCATTATCCTTAATTTTATCTCAATTTTGTTTTTTTGTTTTTTTTTGTCATATCTTATGAGGAATTCATGGTATATTTATTAAATTAATTTCGTTTTAACCCGCATCCCCCCGAAATCGACCCTCTGGCTACACACCATACACGGAGAAAAGGGTGATACAAAATCTATGTCCAATCGAAACCGACACACACAGATAGAATAAACTGTCGTTTAATTATTAGTTTAATAGTGATCAGCAATTAATTGCTACCATCTCGTTTTAAGTAGATTAAACAGATATAGGCATCGTAGACACGTAATTGTTATTTTAGTTGTTGTTTCTTATCTGCATTCGTGTTACTTCTTTACAGTTTCATTTTTTCTTTCCTATTTACACTGAGTACATTGCCTCTGTTACGACGGCCTTTAAATCTTATCACTTGTTTTCTAGAACATATCGAAGAAAACGCCCCCGAACTTTATCGACGATGCAAAGTGGAAACTCGATCGAGTCGACGCGTTCTCGGTCCAATCTTGTACATTTTTCCCCCCTTTTCTATCATCAGGGAATTCTTCTATTATCGTGAGAAAAATCCGCTCTCTTCGCATCACCCCTATCGAATTTCGTGCAAAATATTCTTCCGAGAAAAGTTTTTTCAAAAATATCTTTCTGATCTCGTCCTTCGAGAATCGAGCCAGCTAGGAAATCGTCGCTCGACACCTCCGCGACATATTTCTCCACCCACTCGTGCTCTTCTTTTATATTACAAAGATTATTCGGTAATCGCTGACCTCTACTAAATCGTATTTAATAAAACGCTGCGAGTCGCGATGCAAAATTGTACTGTCTTTACAATTACCATTATTAACGCGGTCGGTCGGCCTCGCTTTCTCGAAAATACAAAAATTACACGGCGGAGATCAGCCTTTCTACTTCGTTCCCCTATCTTTTTACCTACAAATATTAACTCTTGCCACCTATCGTTGCGACGTAATAATATATTACACGAGGTCCGCCCTTATCGCCAGACGGACGTTTCTTAATAGATACAGACTATCGCGATTTTATAGATCGACGATCTCCCAGCGAGCTTAGTCGCGAGACTCTCGATCGTTTTCCACGAGCATCGTTGGCATGAAAGTTCGGGCAAGTTGCTGGGAAGAGGAAGAGAAAACGTACATTAAATGCTGTGCACACGGGGTGACATCGTCGGTTGATCGAAACCCCGTAAAACAGGAAAGGTTAATTCGATCGTTTCGGAGAAAAGTCTCGAATGTGTCGAATAATTCTATTTCTTTCGTTAGATTTTTAAGAACAAAGGTGGATGGTCTGTAATATAATGTAAATAATTTTCAATATTCTTGAGCCAATTTTTGTAAGAATTTTTATTATCTTTTGCTTGTTTCTTCTTTTCGTGTGGGAAAGGGGTCGCGACAATTTAATCGACACCCCATGCGTCCCAGCTAATATATAAATCTTACAAGTGTTCGTGTGTGTTCAGGTGTATGTGTAGAAGGCATACGAGCATCCCTAAACATTATTTTGGCCGTGAATTTAGAGTGGTTCGAGCGCGAATGGACGATCGCCTGTTCGCCTCTAAAAAAGTACACATATATACCCGCTAATAGAAACGATCCTACGTGTGTAATAGCATCGACACGAAAGAATTTGTTACATATACATATCCGTAGAATATTCGTACATGTACAGGTTGTCACATTTATTTTCACCTCGTTAAACATTCTCTATTATTAACTACGACACGAAGAATCATGCGTCAGAAATAAATAAATTTTCTTAGAAACGTTTTCTCGTGACGTTAATAAGAATAAAATATTTAACGGGGATAAAACGAATGAAAGAACCTCTACGCGTAAACGTACCTGTAAAGTTTTAAAAGAGTTCACACGCTTATCGCTTTACGTACACGTATCGTCGACAAAATTTCACTGTATATACAAACGCCACGCTAATCGGTGGCTTTGATCGGGGGTTAATTAAACGCACGAGTCCACGAAGAGGTCAAGATTCACCCTTCGAGCGTGGTTCGCCACGCGTTTCCGACGAACCTGCTTGCAAACCACGTTCGAGAAGTCCTGACGTCAATCATTCTCATAACATTCCATGATCCGTTAATAAACTACTTGTGCAAAATTGTGAGTTTGTGTGTTCTAACAATTCGAGTCGATACATACGAATACGATTTTTATTTAAGTAAAGGATTTTTATTTTATTTAATAGTTTTGCATCGTTTCTATTTTAAAGCTATCACAGAGGAATTTTTCTTTTTTCATCTTTTAATCGACGGCTGTTTAAACGACAGGACTCCATAGGTTTATTTATCACGGATATATTTACAAGTACAAGACACCAAGAACAAGGGACACGCAGAACATTAAATAGACGATCATAAATCGATCAACGATCGAGCACTCGCATTTTGTCTTTTTTTTTTTCATTTTTCTTCTTTATTCTTTCCTTTTTCCGTGAATTCATCGTTTGCACTTGACTTTGTTCTAATCTCGTCTAGAAACATAGATCGTCCCGGTAAGAAAAATTCGAGAGGCGTTCCGTTCGAGCGAAAAGGTGTTTCCACGGTTCGAAATATTTCAGAGTCTGCTACATGATTCGGGGACTCGTATTCGATGATTCGAACGCGAGAAAGAGACAAGTGAGTCGAACGAGCGAGAGTTCTGCGAGTAAAACCATGCCGTCGAGATATTTCGTTTTAAAAAAAATATATCCTCGCGCGATGCGTCCGAAGAGGCTAGATCGTCTTCCTAAATCGAGAAGTGCCGGATCGTTGAGCCTAGTATTTATATATACTAAAGTACCAGCTATTTTTTTCATTTTTTTTTTATCCTTTATTAATATGTATGTATAATTTATATGTATATATACGTACGTGTATAGAGAGAAAGAGAGAAAGAGTAAAAACGAGCTTCGCCCGTCTGCGCGAGAACGAACGCAACCACGTGACGCAAAAAAGGAAACATCGAGACGGGCGCGAGCTTTTTTTTTCTCGGTGTCAAGGGTTTTCTGAGAATGTAGCAGATTTTTCTTCTTCTTTCTTTCTTACAGTCTAGCTCGAGAATGGAAGATTAGCGAGGGGAGAATGAGGAATTCAAAGTGACGAAAAAAAAAAAAAAAAAAAAAAAAAAGAAAATACTAGAATCAGAAAACGCGTACACAAGGGTACAACTTCCATAGCTCGACGCTCGTCTTAACACCCACGCGATTGCTAACCCTAAAAAATACGTGCCTGCCCATTGAAAAAATGTTCGTCCTCGAATAATTTTTAAGTACGTACCCTACACGATTAAAACCTTAGAACCTTAACGATTTTTTGTTTACCTTAGATCGAGCTCTATTCTACTATTTACAACAACACGATTGAGGTCTTTTTGTGTTTGTGCCTGCCTGTTTCTCCCTTCGTTTCTATCTCTTTCGTTTGATTTTCTTTTTCTTTCATTTCTCGATGCATACCCTTCGTCATCGAGGGCATATCGAAGTGTCTTCTTCTTCTTCTTTTCTCTCTTCTCTGTAACTCCTTTCTTTCTTTTCTTTCTTCTTCCGTTATCGCTAATTGTGAAAAGGCTTCGGGCTACTTTCAAGGTACGCGAATTCTCGAGGTTACACGCTAATATTTACACGCTTACGAGTGCTAACAGTGTGCTCGCCGTCGAGTTTCCAAAGTCACTATAGCGATCCTATTTCCTCGACGGTTGCCATTTCCTTTTTACAGATATTACACGCACGTGACGAACTATTCTTCTCTCATTCGAATTTCTTTCTCTGCCCTGTCACTCTGCTAGAGAGTTGGAAAATACGAGAGACGTTCGAAGAATTCTCCGAAAAGTATTCTATTTCTCATTGAATCAGCGATATGTGAAATGAAAATTGTTACAACGAATCGATGGTCATTTTTATGAAAGAAAACGTTGTTGGAACTATTTAGGAGCAGTTGTACGTGGATACGGATATAATCGGCAGATGTTGAAATTTACACGCGTTTCGAAAAATTCTTTGAACGTCTACGAATCTAGAACGAGACCGGAATTGAACAACGCGAACAAAGCGATGGGGTCGATGGCGATTCCTCCGTTTAACAATGATAAACTGGCAGTGCTGATGCGAAAACTGTACTCCCAGGGAAGAACTACGATCGGTAAAGTCCTCTTTAGAATGAGATACGCTGTAAATGTGGCACGTGCAAATGATAATTTACCTTCCCATCTGCTTCTGAACAGACGTGCGTCTGGAAAACTGTTGTCACTGTACAAATCGATTTACCTCGTTCTCCTCTGCGTTCGTTCTCTTCTCTCATCGATAAATTCACCACTTAGTATCGCATATATAGAAACCTTGGAATTTTCCAAACGAAATATTCGAATATCGAGGAATCGAATAGCGTTTTTATTTTTAGAAACGTCGAAAAAATGAAAATTTTATATCGGATATTGAGAAACTTTGGAATTTCCCAAATACAGTAGCCAAATATTTAGAAATCGGTTAGCGTTGTTATTTTTGAAAATGTTTAAAACATCAAAATGCTATATTGAATATTCTGGACAACTTTAGAATCTTTCGAATACTGTGCTCAAATATTTAGAAATCGAATAATCGTATTCTCGTTGTTGGAAATATTCCAGAAATGGAATAAATTATATTTTAGTCTTTGTGCCGTATAAATCATTTTGTGCCGCACCGGCATCATTTCCATTTCCATCTTGCTCTTACTATCAGTCATAAACGTTCTTCGCAATTTATTTCTACATCGTTTACATCTACATATACGATAACGACTTCTTCCTCCTCGACCCGTTTAACGCATTATCTTGAAATCCATGCAGAATAGAACGAGGAAAATCGCGTTTAAACTCGTTTTCTAGGACCCCACGACTGCCCATTCTGTGCGTTCGATCTTCGATTTATGCTTGGTACTCGTTCTTAGATCAAATTTTAGTTTGTTTACAATGGGAACGTGCTGGGGACACCGAGAGGATTAAATCAAGCGCTTCTCTTGCTACAAGAGATTTATGTTTTAAACGGTACGTCTACGTATCGTTTCTCTTATGCTAAAAATTACAAATATCCAACTTTTCAACTTTATAACGTAATTTAAAATCATTTGATTATACGTTCAGTTCCGAGCTTGTCTAACACATTTTGATTCTATTCGAAGACACTGTAGTCTTCGCAATAAATGAAAAGATTTAGAAGCTTCTCCGTCAAATATTTTTATATTGACAATTTTTATTATTCGAACGACAACGAATATCAGTTGCTCGTAGAATTTTGAATCAATTTTAGGAATATTTTTGATTTGAAAGAATTTCTTATATTACGAAATGTATATAAATTCGTACAGATGTTGCTTCATTTTACATTTTATTTCGAAATCTCGTTGTAGTAAAGAAGATGTATATTATTATTATTCGTTTAAACAAACTAAAATTGTAATAATTAAATTAATCGCGTACCGACGGTATCGACATAAGAGGAACGATAGCAAGATTATTCCGTAAGATTATTCTACAAAGAGAAAAATGCGACTTTACAATACGATGAATCTACTCGAACAATTCCAAACTACTCGCAGTCGCAGGGTTCTCTAGAATTTGTTTACTAAATAGATTGTTTCGTTTTCCGTGCCCTGTACTATCGATTACTTGCACTTAACTTCCAAATGTGTATCTTGTGTTCCCGTCTATGCTACTCTTGTGTATTTTTTATGCTTAGAATTGAACCGACGTGTGTCTGTGAATGTGTGTTTGTGTTACAATATATCGTAAACGCAATATATTAAGGCCTCTTAGTTACTAACGACAGGTCGTCACGTTTATCATCTTCCGCTACGACGCTACAACGATACGAAGACGGCGACAGAATTTCCTGCTTCTCTCCCCTTCTTATTCCCTTCTGTCGTCCCTCAACAGAAAAAAAAAAAGAAAAAAATACGCTTGGCTATTCATTGTACACGCGAAAGTCGAAAAGTGCTTTCTAATCTTGGTTTCTCCCTTTTCCCGTATTTCGTATCAAAGGGACAAAAATCGTTCGAGAGAAAGGACGCGAAATCTGCGTCACTCTTGTCTCGTCTGTTGGCCACCAAGAATTTGGTGTGTGCGTGTTGTGGACCAATTGTGGATTAATTGTGGACCAATTAATTGCAGGGAACTCGGAGAGACACGCCAGTCGATCGTCTTACTAATGTGAAGACAATGACGTTATATCGTATTTTACAGATATTTATATTTTAAATTATATTTTATATATTTTATAATATAGCGGTTCCCTTTAGATTTTTTTTTTTTTTTAATTTACAAGGATGCCTTTTACAACGATTCAAACTTCACAGGCTTCATTGGAAATTATTTATTGGAAGCGAGTCTGAGGATCCAATACTGTTCATAGTGATCTGGAGTAAAAGTGATGAAATATTCGGTTGATGTGAAGAGGGTTCAAGGGAAGGTTCAAGGAACTATAAAACGTGCTTTAAATACAGCCCTAAATTCTAGTTTATTTATTTGAACTTCATACGACTGACTGTCATGAAATTAGGTAATAGACTGGTGTCTTGGCAGTTTTTGTATCCTCGTATCGTTACTAACCGACTGGCTGTGTCTCTCCGAGCAGAAACGAATGTAGCTGAAAGCAAAGCTGAGCTGAATCCGGTGCCATGGTTTGTCGAAGGAAAGAACGGTGCGGGTGTAAAACCTGTGAAAGAGACGTGTTCCAACCGACAGTGCTAGAGACAGAGAACTGAAAATAAAAAATAGAAAGAGGCAGAGAAAAATGAAAAAGGTTGGAGGAAGGAAACTAGGTAAAAAGAAAAAAAGAATAATGACGTGCCAAATCGGAGACAAGAGACCCACCGTTTTGCAGTCGTCTTCTTTACTAGTTTTTCTTTCTTTTTTAATCCGTAGCAACTTTATTGTTTGGTGCATCACGTGCCAGCCACTTTCCATAACGAAGGCATATTTGCTAGTGTGAAGTATACGTGGATTTTTTTTTTTTCTTGTCGCTTAATTGTCTAATATCGTCATTATCTAATAACGTAGGTATTTTACGACTTATGAATTATCACCTAGCCTCCAGTTATTATTCATTTATGTTCCGTCGTTCTCCTTGCGCTCGAGAACCAACAAAACATGCCATTCCATTAATTTTCCAAAAAATGTTTGTTTCTGTTACATACGTGTACGTGTATTTGTGTGTATATGTACTATATACGTGTATGGTTATGTAATAACGCGAAGAGAGTACCGTTTCTCTATGTATCGTTCTTTGTTTTTCTTTTCTTTTTGTTCTTCTCTCTTCAATGTATTTTCAAATTTTTCTCCTTCTTTAATTATCATTTTTCTTCTTTTCTTTTTCGTTTGTTTGCTACTTCGTTTTTTTTTTTTTTTTGTCGCCTGCTTTCTTTATCTCGAGGTGTGTATCGTTAAATGCCCAACTGACCAGCTACAGTGAGCTACGTATTTACAAATCTTGTTTAAGTAATCGTCTATGTATTATCTGTAAATTTTTTTCTCGTTTAATAGGAAACATTAAATTTCACGCGCTCACACTCGCTCCATTCCCTTTCATTCCTTCGAGTACACGCGCACACGCTCAAACGTACACTCAAACTTTCGCTTCGTTTCTTTCTCCGCGATCTTCTCACACTCCTTTCATCCCCACGCTTCCTCTTGTAATTAATCAAATTGCAAATCGGACCGTTGCGAAACTTGGACGGAACCACGGTGTTCCTCTTTCACCACTTATCGCTTAGAAAGGGTCCTGGATAAATCCCTACCCTTTCTTCATTCGCTTCTTTCCTTTCTTTCGTTCCTTTTTTTCTTTTATCCTAACCAATCGCTTGAAAGTGCTCTCGCACTTTCCATCGGCGAGAACGAGCGTTCCACGAGACTGACAAGTAAAATTCGCGGAAGTCAAGCCTAGAGTTTTTCGTAAATCGTTCAAAAGGCTGTTAAAAGATAAAAGAGCATTGGGTCCAGACGTAAAAGTCCGCGATAAAACAAGGTGAACCTTTTTTACATTGGCACGCATCAAACAAAAATAGTTAAAGAGCTTTCTGGAATAGGAGTCTACGGAATTATGACAAATATCGAGTATATTTCTTAGGCTACGGATCGAACCGTTACGAGATTCTTTTTAATTCTTCCTTATAAGTATGAAAATAAGAAAGTGGCTAACATCGAGAGACTAAAATTTCTAATACAATTTATCGAATACGTTGTTTCGTTTTATGAGTTCTTTTTCCAGAAGTCACTTCAATTGTGCTTCGAAAGTGGAAAGCTAGATTTCTAATCGTTGAATAATTAAAATATCAGTCTCGAGGAAATCTCGCCCTTTGCGCCCCAAGATTTCTTCTATCACAATCGATCGGTAACGCTAGTATGCTTTTCCAATCAAACGATTTAAAATACAATATTTCGTTTCTAAAGGGAAAGGATTCTAAATGTATTTGTGAATTTATTTATTGAGTAACCTTTTCCGTTCTCTTTTCATTTTCTAATTTTAGATACACAACGTTTTTTCCATATCTTATTCGGAAAACAACTTTCACGCTATCAACATCGCTATAGCGGAGTACAAAGAGTAAGAATGAAAGAAAAGATCTAAGAGGAACATCACTGTCCGTCCAAATGTTCGTGGTACGAGGGATTTGTTTAAATTTCCACTGTTTCTAATTAAGGCGACATCGTTTCGCTGCGTATAATCGTTTCACAGTTGAACAACAAAGAGGCGACTTTTTACGTTTCATAGACTCATCGTCTTATGTAGCTATTGCATGTAGCTATTGTTGCTTGTCTGCGATTAGACACGACGAAAATTTCGCATTCCGCGGGCCACGTTTGCTGGTCTCTGATTGCGGTGATTCAGTTTATGAACTAGTAATATATATGTACACGGTGAACGCGATGACGTATTTACATATGACGAGAAGAAGCGCTTCAGCTAGTCGAAACGATCAGACCGGCATTGTTTAAATTCTACAAAACCAGAAAACTTCCACGAAGAAAGGATACTAGTTTGCAACATTCTCAATATCGTCTCCGAACATTTAGTACGCGCCTGGGCAAATCGCGATCGCGCGTTTAAACATTAACTTCATTATATATTTAATAGACTATGTTCGCTTTTATTTCCTGTACATCTATTGTTTCCAGAGAGTAGATGGTTTCGATTTGAATATTTTTTCCCTTCCAAAACTTCGATTAAACGTACACACACTTCTATTGCTCCGAATCGTAAAAGCGACGGTCTTGATCGATCGTTCGAAAAGAAATGTATGTCTTTTTTTCGTGTCTCAGGAAAAGCAGCTGTTTCTCGTTCTCGTTAAAATTCTCTCCCTAAAACCGATCGATTCCTTCTGTATATTAACTCCCTTTTCGCCAAGGATTACTTAAACGATAATCGTTACGTGTTTTTTTGTATTTATTCGTGATCACCCGAATAAATGGTTTTATAGTAGAAATTAGTTGAGTCTGCGTAAAAAAGAGAACACATACGTTGCTTTCTCGTCTTTGTCGCCCATAATAATAAAAAACGAGCTTCCAATTATTTTTTTTTTTCTGCTACTAACGCTAAATCGCTACCTAAAAGTCCTTACGGTAATTCTCGTGAAAATCTACTGGCTACCTAAGTTTCCTTAAAGTAAAATCACACTCAGAACGTAATTATGTATACCGCGCGCTCGTCCGGCCTCAGAGTGCGTTTGAATTCATGGTATAATGGTAATTGTTAACTACTAATGGTACTACAAACACTTCCGACGTGATCCGAACAACGATTACTTTATCCTGGCCAAGACGTAAAACTTTCTTGTTAGGACAATTACAATAATCGATCGTAACACGCGAGCAACGTGCTTATACGTAAGAAGAACGAAACTAAGTAATTCAAACGCAGTCAGATTCGGAAAGTAGAACGGACATTCTAATTCTACACTCCGGAGGCCGTAAGCGACCATTCACGTCTAAAAAGAATGAAAAAAACCAAAGCGAGATCTCGCACGGAAGCGCTCTAACATAAAGTTCGTGGTAAATTAAACTAGAACGTCTATTTATTTATACATCAAAGATGACTCTCTGGACAACGTCGAACAAATCCTTCATCTTCGATTCTTTTTAGGGATCGCTTCTTCCATTCGAATGCTGTGTTCTTCGCTCCTTAAGCTCTCCTTCGGTTCACGAATACCGTCGTGATCGCCACGATTCGTCGGCAGTGCATTTATTTATTGGAATAAAATCGCATGCGATCCACCACACGCGAATCCAGCGTCGTATCTTCTAGAAATGCACACGATTCCTAATTATCTTCGGATCAAGGTGGCTTCTCTAATTACCAGAGAGGGGCGACGTCGTCCCATTTTTACAAACAACGATCTAACTATAGTAGAATATCTCTTAATGGAGAACGACGCCGTGAAACGATGAGAACCGTTCGAATTCTCATTTAAAAAACCTATCTTTCACTTTGATAGAGATCACCACGGATCAAAGGATCTCCGCTGTTCGTAACTCGCTAAATAAACTAAATGTTCGCAGCGACTGATACGGAAGCTAGAGCCCAGCTTTCGCGTGTCCACTGCACTTCGGCAAACGGAAGTTTTCTCGTCGTCGCGAATATCTCGGCCAGCAGGTGTTGTATCTTCTTAAAAAAGTCCTCGGCTATTAGTAGATTATCGCGAGGAACTAATTCTAGATCGTAGTCCATGGACGCGATCGTTGCATCGATCGAGCATCAGGATTCATCGAGATCATCGAATACAATACTCATAGATCATGATTCTCTTCGCTATCCACAGCTTTCTTCCGTTTATTCGAGCATGCCAAATCGTTCATGTCCTTAAACTGTATATGGTCCTCGACCCATAACGAACGATTTATATTAGAATTCTTGAAACATTCCGCCCAAATAAAGCACTCCCAGCGTAACAAAGAACTATGTCTACTTCTTTGAAACTTCGAATGATTTCTTTAAGATCCAATCTCAATTTTGTTCAAGACACATCCCGTTTGCAGTCAAGATTCGCGTCGCAATGCGTCATGCAAAGCTTTGAAAATCCTGACTCTGTCCATGATTCGCGACTCTGCTTCTTCCGTCTTCGCCTTACGTGCAGCTTCTCGCTCGAGTTCTCCTTTCTTCGACGAAGTGGCTCGGTCGTGTGTGCGCCATCTCAAAACGACACGCCAATTACAAACGCTTACGAACCGATTTTAATGCATCCTAGGGTGGCGTTGAGCGTTTCGTTGAAAAATTCAGGAACCAAAGGGGGCCATCGATCGATCCTATGGATCGTGTTTCATCCTCTTGCGAACACGGTTCTCCTCATCCACGATTCCGCTTCAGCAGGTACAAGGTAAACTGGAGTACTCGCGAAGTACTCTGAAACGCTTTTTTTCGCTTCTCAAATTTACCGATGGAGGAACCGTGTAAAATATATATGTATACACACATATATATATATATACACACACACACACACGCACACGCGTATATATGTATGTGTATATGTATGTATGTGTGTATATATATATAATGTGTATATATATATATATGTATGTATATATATACATTATATATATACATATATTATATATATTATACATACATTATATATATACATATTATATATATATATATATATATATATATATATATATACATATATACACATTACACACGATTATTCATGGAATAATTGGTCGAATACGTTCGACGAAGGAGCAATCGATCCTGGTCACCTTTCTCCCGTATTAATCGATCGTTGGAAACGCGCCACAGCGGCCGTGTTTTACATGTGTACATACATGTACATTAATGATAGAAGCGTGTAAAATCTAAAAAGAAAAGAAAATAAAAGAAGACTGGCCCGTCTTTTCGACCCTCCCTTAGAAACTACGTATACGTCCTCCTTTTCTTTCGTCTTTTTCTTCTCTAGTTGACCAAACTCCAATCCCTCGAAACTGATTCACCTTCTTCTTTTCTCTTCTTCTTCCTCTTCTTCTTCTGTGTATCGATCCTTTGACTGTGCTCTTCGTATCGTGCGCCTTTGTATTTCGGTATATTTTTTTCTTCCTAGGCTCCCTCTCGTATGTATACAGCGGTATGTATAATATATATTTATAGATATCTATATACATACACGTGTCTATGTATATACATATCAGCTAGTCGAAAATTGAGGCTTCAGCGCTCGGCAGTCTATTGTCTCTCTTGGCTCTTTTTCTTCTCCTTTCTTCCCATCTTCTTTCTCCGAATTCGCCTTTCTCTCTTCTCTTCTCTTCGCCCTTTTCCCAGCCTGTTTCCTCTTCTTCGTTCCATCCTTGTCTCACTTTGTCCATCTCTTTTCCTCGTCCTTTCTCACTCTTCTTCTTCAGGCTGTCGAAAATTCTTCAACATCCGTCTTCCAGCGAAGCGAATACTCGGCCGCGCGTTCATCAGCTTTCGCGATTTCGGAGATTTTTATTCCCACTGGTGAGGAGAGGGTGGCAATTCCGAGGGATGAGCCACCGTGGAGCTGCAAGTCGTACGAACAGATCATTAGTGCTTGCTATTTTAAAGAAAACAAGTCTTTTTTTTATGTTCTTTTTTTTTTTTTTTTGTTCGTTCGTTTTATCTTTTTTATTTCGTACTTTTTCTTTTTATCTTTCATGTGCTTTTTTTCGATAGTTACTCGGGGGTGTGTATATTCTCTCAAGTGAGACTTGCGGGAGAAACAGAGGTGTGTAGCTACTTTTTCAAATCTCCGGCTATCTGCGCCGTGTTCCGAACGAAACACGCCGAACTAGGGACTTGGTAAAATGAGGAAAAACGGAGTTT
This sequence comes from Bombus difficillimus, assembly GCA_014737525.1. Taxonomy (NCBI): domain Eukaryota; kingdom Metazoa; phylum Arthropoda; class Insecta; order Hymenoptera; family Apidae; genus Bombus; species Bombus difficillimus. The sequence goes on from JACXIT010000099.1 coordinate 2,342,185, forward strand.
TCTTTAGAAACATCGTTATAAACATCTTCTTCGTCCTCTTCGTGCATTTTAGAGCAGCTTTACTAAGCCCCATAGTCAAGGGTATCTTCGAGCCAAGATCAACGAGTCGTGTCCACGAATTCTTTTTATCTTCTGCAACTTTGACAACACAACACTGATTATAACATACAGTTTCACATGTACGTTGTAGATCTCGTTTCGAATTCGATCGATCCCATTTCCTGCGATTCGTCTACGCGATTGATAATGTAAAACCGACTACGTGTATCGATGGCTCGACGATACCCTCGCGCGCAGAGATTTGAACACTAAGATCGGTACACGACGAAAGTGCAAAGTGCTTCTCGCTATTAGAAAGGATTTTTCTTTTTACGTGGGCAATCGTCGAAAGCATTCGTTCAAACGGCACTTCGAGTTTCGTCGGCTAAACAATCGGACAAAGGGATGACATATGGTGGTAAAAAGGGATGGGGGCAGCATATCGTCAACGAGTGGCAGCAGTGCGTCTCGAAAGTGTCGAAATACAATCGGTGAGAGGATGTAACAACGTAAAAACTCAACTAGAGTTACGGTAGATCGTATGGTGGTGTGATGAAAAAAAAAAAAAGAAATGATACAAAATAAAAGTAGAAAAATGAAAAGAACAAAAAAAAAAAAAAAGAGAAAACGGATATGGCAAACTAAAATACATTTCGCAACGATTGGCCCGAAGAAAGGGATTTTTATGAAAACAAAAGAATCGACTCTCGAAATCTTTGAGAATTCGTAGTTCTTTTAGAAAATGAAATAACTACGAGGTTCGTAGACCATATTTTCATTTTTCTACCGTGTGTCTCGAGCGTGTATCATACTGCTTTATATCTACGAATTACGTATGCGTTAATTAATGCCGTTTTTATGTACTGTATTACTCGATGAATGAACGGAACAAATGCGAACACGGTCGAATAAATTCGCTGTGGCAGCTATGGCTCCAAAGCTACCAGCGGACCGCGTCGTTCATCGACTTCTCGATACTCTCGACCGAGGAAACGCTCTGCGTTCTCGTGACGATCGATTCGAAGAGTCGCGTGGACATTTCGTATCGGATAAATCGTTCTTTGTCACGCTCTTTTTCTCATCTTCTGTCATCGGAACTGTATCGTAACGCGCGAACGGCGTTTGAATTTGTCACTGTGTAAACTTTGATTGTTACTTTCGGAACCGTTTCAGTCCGTGAACAAGATATCCAAATAGCTCGCGAGACTCGACTCTTCAAATTTTACGTTGCCGGGAAGACAACGGATAAAAGGGAGATGCAACCGACAGGTCTGGAGTTGAACAACAGAATAAAAACGCTTCATCTGATTTCCATGCAGCTGTCAGCATGCGTGACAGCCGGCCGTTAATCACGATTCTATATCGTTATTCTTTTTCTTCTTCGATACTTCACACGAGACTCTCGCAAGCCAAATTAATCAACTTCGTTGTTTGTAAATCTCTCTATTTCGTTACAACAAATACTCGATTAATACTTAATTCTTGAAAGTCGATACTAGCTCCTATAAGTTCATTTATCAAGAAGAACGTTAAACCGCAGAATTATATGCATTTATGAAATATTTTAATACACAGGAATATACATAGTGTACGTAATATGCAAAACCATATATAATATTGTTAAAGTTACTGTACTTCTCGGTATAACATTTAAACGGTGAAAAACAAATTTCATAGTAGTATGAACTTACGTAAAGATCCACAATCCGAAGACGGTGTAAATAATATAAAATTAAAAGAGAAAAGTGGTAACAAAGATTTTGCAACGTCGTTACATTTCTCTGTTTTTCAATGTACGCAGTTGATCAATGTGGCTTCTAAATGGCTCGTACATTCTCACTAAGATTCTCGAAGATATCTCTTTTCTTTTCTATTATTTCGACGTCTCTCTTTTTAGCTCTCTTTACCCATTTGTCTCGTCCGTTTCTTGCAACGTCTCCCCTTCACGTATCCGCCGTTTTTTTAGCCACCCTTTAAGCCCGCTTGCAACTTTCTCGCCCGGTTCCTCCCTCTCGATACGCGCGCCTCTAATTTCTGTCTCTGTCACCGGCCTTTCGCTTTGCTTTGCCAAGCTCGCGGGAAAAAGTCAGTCGTGAAAATAGCACGGAAACAAAAGCGGTCAAAAAGGGAATACGCTACTATTTTTTTTTTTCTTTTCGTTTCTTTGTTTCTCGAATTCACCCCCGCCCACAACTTTTTCGTCTCGTCTCGAAATCGGTGGATCTTCGACCTCCGCTGCGTCGAAATTTATTTCTAGGCTTTGAAAAAATGATCCCGTCGCGAGTAGTCGCTTTCTCCGCGGCCGACAGGATAAAAGCGACGCCGCGCGTGTCAGGCCGCAGCTCGTTTGCACGCGAACGTTTTTCGCGTTATTCCGCTCGCCCCCCTCTGCCACAAATTTCGTGGAAAACGTAGCTCCCATTAATTTTCAAGTATACACGCGATGAAAGAAGGCAATGCCGAGGGAACTTCGCTGCTTTTTTTGTTTGTTTTCTGATGTTTGATATTATGTAGTATTTTATTTTATTTATTATCCTTGTTTTTAATAATACCACGATGCTCTTGGATCCGTTTTCTTCCATACAAATTATCGTAATGTTGTGAATTCTAAAAAAATTACGTGACAAATCTAAGATTCATCGTTAGACTACGACTATTAGATATTTCAATATTTTAGACACTTTTGTATGTCAAGTATATTGTATTTTGAGTATTTCTGCAGCTTAAAGTTTCCCATAAGTGTAAAAATCCGCAGTCTCTTCGCTATCTTGTTGGTCCAATTGTTAAAACTATCAAAAGCTGGCGAATTGAAATTTTGCTTGCAGCTTAAATATTTCGAAAAATATTACGAACGATTAAGAATATAATAATGGAACGTGATAAAATTCAAACGACGAATTTGCACGAAAGGTAAATTATCAACAGAGGACGCTTAGAGATTGGTCGAGCAAACTTTCGAAAAAGCGGATGATTTAGCAAAGTTTCCTTGGTTAGCTGGAACCGCGCGGTACACGTAGCTCTCTTGGCAAAGCAAATCCGAGGGTCGACAAAATTTCCGCCGAAACCCATGTCGCGTCCCGGACTTGGCGAAATGACAGTAATGGCTTCGCGGGTCTCCTGCTTCTTAGTTTAGTATCACGTGCACGCGTACAGCTTGCGCGGCCTCCGCGATACACAAAAATTTTGTTTTTCATCTTTGCAACATTTCTACCATTGTACCGCACAATCTGCGCAAAATAGAATGGAGATCAAGAAAAAAAAAAAAAAGAATCATACACACAACGTACAAAAAACAAAAACGATGGACAAAATCAGTGCAAAAAAAATATCTACATTGTGGGTAACGCTGCGGAGAGAGTTTGATCGAAAAGAAAAAGTCACGGAAGATATTGATATTTTAAAAGATCATTTTTCTTCCCCTTTTTTTCAATACCCGAATGTTTTGCAAAAAAAAAAGAAAAAAGAAAAAGACGTAGTTTTGTTGAAAAATATTCAAATCGACTCGAAGATTACGGTCATTGTGCCAACAGCCAGATCACGCCAGGACTTCCAGTCGAAAATTGGTAGTTTAAAAGAATTATGGATTTCAAGGATATCAACGAGGATCATTCTTAGATGAAACAGGAAAATTTGTCTACTCTCCTACCATTTCGATACTATCGAGCAATGTATTGAAGTATTCTCAAGGAAAATATTACGCTATTTTTGTGGAATTACTTTTCTAGGATAAAATTGATATTCAGGAAGTTGATTTAGAGGAGAGGACGATGGCAGATGATCTCGATCTACCCAGGTGCATCACGAGAGAGAGTTTCGTTTCCCGTGTCGTTTCTCTTCGTCCCGTTCATCCGATTCTCAATGAATCGCGACACGATCCGTTCAATCGCTTTATTTATTTATTTTTCGAATTCTTTTCTCTCCTCGGGCCCGTTTCTTTCAACTGAAGGCTGCATGGTTGATCAGGCCTTTTTACACTCCTCGTGTCCAACAAAGCGCTCTTTTCAGCCGTTCTCTCTCAGCGTTATTTACAAGTACCACTTTCACAGCGACTCACGATCAAAAACGTAAAAACGCACCAGCGACCAGCCACTTAAATATAATTAAATATAAACATGGATGTGTGACACGTTCCTCTACGATCGATGGACATTTTAAACAATTACCTGCTTACATAGTTTCTCGACTATTCATACTGTATATGATAATAACATAATGTGATATAATTATAGAATTACATAGGACAATTCTCATAATGAGTCGTTAACATACATTCGTCCTTTTTCTATTTATCTTATTAATTTTATATTATAATATACGATATAATACAACGTAATAATGTTAAAGTACGTGTTCCTCGAAGATCGTCGAGCTAAGTTCAGAAGCAAAACGTTTAATCTTATCTGTTAATATTTGAACGATTACATGGAAGGAATACCATCGTTCGAGATTTTCTACGCGTATCCTTCCGACCCGATTTAAAGCTTTCGTTAATTGCTCGTACGCCAAACTGTCGTTAATTAGCAGAGCTCGTCGCGTTCCTACGACGGAACGTCGACGAAAGGCGGTTGAATTCCTCCTCGGGGAGGCATCCGCGCCTCTTTATCTTTATCGCGGTATTTAGAAGTGGAGGCGTCGAGTGTCGCCCTGCTATGTATAACTGGTTACTCTAAGAGGCCATTTAAACGTCTGAAAAAAAAAACGTTGTACGCACGCACCAGGGAACGTGAAGAATTCCCTCTCGAAGAAGGGAGAAGACATCGCTTTTTGCACTTCGTTTCCTATTACTTTCCTCGAATTTCTTAATAAGCAATTTCGTGCTGTCGATCCTTACACAAATATAATTTAACGCTAGAGTCGTTGAAAGATGAAACGTATTTGGGAAACAGATTTATTCGTACGCTTTGCTAAAAATTTATATCGAAGATTGCGTAAAATTTCGATGGAAAATTAACAATTCGTTAATTTGTCGATTTATATTAACTTTCTGAACTTTGAGTACTAACGTTCGATCTCTGAGCTTTGGCCATTGATCTTAAATTTCTATGAAAAGGTAAATTTCGATAGAAAACTTATTAAATAGACCATTATTATATTTTATTAAAAGCAATTTATTTCTTTCCTACACCATCGCTTTCAAGTAGCATGCAAATGTTCCCACCGGTCATATCGGCAATATTTTATTAAATTAACGTTCAATAAAGGCTGCACTCTCTATAAACGTGAATATATTTTCGCATTACTCACACGCGTGACTCTAATTACAGGGAAAAATAATTTCCACCGCCTATGAAAAGGTTAATTCCATTTCTTTGAAAGTAAACGTTAACGTGGTTTAAACGCGTTGGAAATTGAGTGCGAGTCGATCGATCGATCGACCGATCGATAAAATTAGCAAATCTTCGAGGAACAGGCCAATAGGGAAGAGAGTAAACTGAATTATAGGAGATTTACGATTCCAAGTAGCCAGCGAAGGCTTCTCGAATCGTGTCAGACGCGGATCGGAAGTCGGTCGAGCGGAGCTGGTCGCTGGCGTGCATCCGGCAACGTGTGTCTCACGAGGATCCACCATACATATATATATGTATATATATGTATACACACACACACATATATATATGTACATATACATAATACACCTACGTATTAACCTGCTATTCGACTACATTCCTTAAACTCACTTCATCAACATATATATATATATATATGTATATATACATATATATTTATATACATTTGCATATTTTTATATACACAGTATCAATCATACAGAAGTCTCTATGTAATTAAAAGAAGAAAGAAAAGAGAAAAGAAAGTATACGTAAGAAGCAAGGCGAGAGTTAAACAGTACGACGAATATAATATTATACTATATAACGATACGTTGATCAAGGAGGATGGAACGAAAAACTGACGAAGAAAAACGAGTAAGAAGAAATATACAGTAGAAGAAACAAGAAGAAGGTGGACGAAATGGTCGTAATTGGGAAACAAAAGACGAATAGATATATGATAATAAGTAAGAAACAGAAAATGCAAAAAAGATATGCTTGGTAAAATGGTTTGTTCAAGTACCTCAGCGAGCGAGGTCACGCCGCCTAGAGCTGACTCTCTGTTCGTTCGGTTCGTTCAGGAGGAGACGTAACACGATTGGTAGTAGTAGTGGTAGTAGTAGTGGTAGTAGCGGTAGTAGTAGTAGTGGTAGACGATAGCGGTAGTAGTCGATAGTAGCTGACAGTGGTAGATAGCTGATTCGGTACTGGTAGTGGTAGTAACGTGTACGTATACGCGGCGTAGGGCGCTGGGTCGGCGATCGGCTTGCTCTAACTTGACGGCAGTAAGCAACACGAGAAACAATGTTACACACTTCAAGATCACATATGAAAAGAAAGAATGAATTTTTTTTCTAACTTTTTTCTTTTTTTTTTTTTTTTTTTATTCGTTCATTTTTACTTTCTTAAGGGACTAGGGTATTAATTGCATCTATCGTAACTTCTAAGCACGTTACAAGTCTTTCTTTTCGACCCTCTTTTACATTCGACTTTGACGACCCTTTTGTTTTTCTCATGGTACCCTCTTTTATCTTAAAATTTCGTTCTTACTTTCTTTTTCTCTGTGTCTTTTGTAGAATCGCGGTGAGAGCAGGGGTGGGTTTAACTCCTTTCTTCGTGTTTTCTTCTTCCGCTCGACATTTCTTTCTTTCTTTACGTATCGGGACAGAAGGCGACGATAACGTGTTCGATCGTTTTATTGATACTTTCACGGCATAGAACGTATACGTGGCTACATCTGCGTATATATATATATACACGTACATATGTACATATATGCGTGTATACATATATACATAGTAAAAAGAAAAAATTACGACAGAAAGACAACGCGACAAAACGCGGGGGTTAATTTCTTAATCGTTTCCCAGTACTAACGAAAGCAGTGGAAGGAACCGGCCGGAGTTTTTGGTTGGTTTCACGAGGGCCAAAACGGCAAAAGGACGTCGACGAGGAAGGGTCGTCGAGGGACAAAAGATCGTTCTCTCCTGGCTCGTTTCGATCGTTTCGCCTCGACCCTCTCTCTCTCTCCACCCCTTTACCATCCCTTTACCACCCCATCAGCTCTCTTTTTCCGCTCTTTCTTCTCTCTTTCTCATTCTTCACGGTTTTTAATTTCCGTCTACGATACGCCCTTGTGCCCGCTCCGCTGCCTCTTTTCTCTTCTTCCTTCATTCTTTCCCTCTTTATCTTTCGTCCTCTTTTCCTTTCCACTTTCTTTTTTTCTTTTTCGCCTTTTATTTTAATTCGGCTTGTTCTTACCGCATCGACTTCGACGGGTGGGGGAGGGGAGGCAACACACACTGTATACACGGGTGTGTGCCCCTCTGCGAACCCTTTCTCTCCTTTTTTTCCACGCGCACACGCCTCTCCCCTTGCCCGCCCACCCACCCAACCTCCCTCGATCCTTTGCATTCACTTATTTTCTCTGTTTCCTTTCTAACCCTGCGCGAAATTCGAATTGGTCTTGGCTTTTTAATATAATTGGTCGTTCAAAGGAGAAAGGATTCGGTGGACACTGGTGATATCGAGGGTAGGGAAAAATTCAGTGAAAGGAGTCTCTTCGATTCTCGAGGGCCCGGTCTCCTCGTTCTTATCTTAAATCTTTCCCTATTAACCAAGCCTAAACTTGGTATTCCTTTTCTCCTATATCCTAACCAACATAGAGTCGTACCCTGCTTTTCTTTACATTTTCTTTCGTTATAATCGATCGTTTTATAATCTGGACGATTCGCCACCTACGGCTTACCTTGCGAAGCTCTTGAACGCCGCGGACTGCGGATTTATGCAGAGCGGCACGCGCGACGTGTTCAGCTGTTCCGCTATAAATTTGTGCATTTCCTCTGAAACAGACAACGTCGGATCGTCGAGTGAATTCTGGGTTCTGTGTCTCGACAGTCCTGGAAATTAGGAAGGCGAATACGAAGGTGGATCGAAGCGGTCTAGGTTCTGGTTTCGCTCAAGGGACCACGTCGTTCCTCGCGAACCTTTCAGGGTGTACAATCGATGGGGACGTCGATCGAACATTTTACGCTTTATTGCGCGTTGTCACGCGCACAGTTTACTCGTGCTGCGACACGTGCCTGGAAATATCTCGTTGGCGAATGATGATATCGATGAATCGAGCGGTCGAAATTGCGAACGGTGTATGCAAGAAGAGATAAAAGCTTCATTTGGTTCTTCGACTCCTCAATTCGATAGAAGAAGACGCACAATTTAATGGACACGCTTTTATAGCTTTTTCAGTTACTTTTCTTTCCGTATTCGCGGTCCCATAGAAGTTTATGAAAGTTCTTTCCCAGTCCTACGTCAATTCACAATTGGAATTTTTCTGAAACGATTCGATTTATCGAAAATTTTTTCTTGCATTTGCGTTTCTGTAGAACATATCCGACCATCTGTGCAATTACAAAATATTATTCGCAATAGAATTCTCAGTCTACGATATGTTTCTAAATGTTCTATGCATGGAAGACTACAATTAGCATAATACGACGAACATAAATAATACTCGATGTTAAATGTAACAAAAATACTTGCATATCCTCGGTAATAGCGATAAATCGTGGAACCAGCTCCTCGTGCGCGGACGATAATAAAAGATAAAATACAAAATTACAAACTTTCCAGAAAGCGTTCTGGCATCCAACCATCGAGAACTTCTTTGTTCGTAGCTATACGATTCGCGCGTTTCGTCTTACGACACCTTTCTTGGACACGTGCAGCCGTCCGCGACTGTTCCAGTCGGGACAACTCGACAAACGCGATTACTCGTTACGAGCATCGCATGCCTGTCGTATGACAAACTCGAATGCGAAATCAAACGCGTTAGACGCGCCGTCTATGATAATTGTACGAGTTTATTATGTGGCGCGAGCTCAATAGGCGTAATTTAATGCGAATTCGTGCCTCTGTTGGCGTTTATAGATCGAACAAAGGCGCTATATTTTAAAAAATGCATTTTTATGAGACCATATAAATCTAGTATACAATTGTACGTTTTATTTTATGTATTTATTACGCAGATCAAATTTATAAAAATACAAGATTACGAAAAATCTAGGAGATTTTAAATCCCATTTTCATGGATTTAAAATTCGATGGACAATTTAAAGATTAAAAACATTTGAGAATTCACAAAAGAAACTTGATCTCCTGTATCGTATATCTATGTAAACGCGACAAAGATGAAGCGTATCTCTAACAAACTTAAAAACAAAAGAAGTTTCATAGAACAGCCGAGTATAAAGTCTACGTAGAATAATTGTCATCGATGCAAGTACGATGAAGATAAATACGTATACCTCCGACCAATTTGAACGTCAATTGCGAGTTTAATTTCATATTAAATGCTAGAAGATTTTTGAATACAAATTACACGCACCATATCATTTTCCATCCGACACCATGTTAAAACGATAAATGCAAATGGCAACGCGTAGAATAATAGAAAGACTCGTAAAGTAAGAGATTAAGGAGAAATTTAAATATTAAATATCTTTGAATATCAGAGCCTTAAGCACCCTAAGACATCTGGAAAATAAGTTTCTCGAAGGGGATATACAATTCACGCCGGAGCAGCCCCTTCGGTCAGCCTAACGAACGAATGGCGTGCAATTTTTAACCACGATATTAGACCCAGTTTCTCCGACGATTACTTTGGAAGAAAGTCGGCTGCGATAACTAGTCGGACCCCCACTGATAAACGATGATTTATCGCGGTCGTATTCGCGAACGCACGCAACAGTCTATCGCATCGTTGTTCCGCGTACGGTTCCAGCCACGTGTCCAAGACGCTTACTATTAATAATCCAGCGTGAGTCACACCGATGCATTTTTCTCTCCAGCTGAAAACCCGCGATTAATACGGTGTCGTGTCGCGCGAGTTGCTCGGAAAATCCACCCTTTCGATAATAATTCTTCGCTCGCTTCCGCGCTTTATTAGCAATCGTTGAGAGTACCTCGTTATCGGACCACGAATACGGTTATCAGTTATACGAGTCACTATAACGCAAAATTGAATCGATATCGTCGATAAAATTCTACGTTCACTTAATTATTGGTACTAATACAAGTTACTAGTATTCATCAATTTGGCGATCATATAATACGTGGAAAGCAATTGCGATTACTTTTTCTTATTTATTATCTAATTTAAACGTGACTCGCGAATCCGAAGTGAAAACTGAATCTGACGCTAAAAACTACAACCCTAAAAATGAGTGTACGAGAGCGTGGAGTAATTTGGAACGTTGGTTCGATGGGTGGATGCAACTGTCTGAAAATCGTGGAATTCTATGCCGTGGAAAATTCACGAACTTCGTGGGTTACGATACGGTTTATTAGCACCCTTCGAGAAATCGATTCGCGTTATTGAATCTCTGTTACCCTGCGGCGCAAAGTTTCTTCGCTCGATGTTGGTCCAAAGTTGCTGAACGGCGGGAAAATAAATTTGTTTTTCTGTTTTACGGAGGAGCTTGGTATCGAGAGTTTTAGGTGGCTATTCGTTCCGATTTTCTAGTTTACCTCGATGGCGCTAGGGAGCGTCTTAGATAGTTGGCGAAAGATTTCTATAAAATCATCGTCGAGCGAAGAAACAGACCTCAGAGCTGGTAGAATAGGACACGCTTTTTTCTAGAAAATATCAAAATAGCGACTATGAAAATCTACTTTTAGCGATATTTTCTGCCAAAATCGGACAATATCCCGTCTACCAATTGTTCCTGACGTGGCAGCTTTTCAACTACATCCCTCAGATACTCTGTCTCGTACATCCGATATAATCTAGGTCGCTCTTTTTATGTTCGATCATGTTCTGATTTTCGTGTTCCACCGATCTTTTATCTGTTATTATAAAAAATCATCATTCGCCAATCGACATATTCCCAGGAAAAAGCTTCATGTATCGTGTTCAACGACAAAACCACTATGAAAAGAAAATTATATTCGTTAGAATCATTAGGTTGGTGTACATGAAATTTTCTTTTCCATTTTCAAATTTTAATTGCACGTAGTCTCTATAAAATATCATACACAGTCAATGAAATGACAATCGATAAAGAAATATCACACGTTTAATAAAAATACTCATGCGCTTCGATTTCTATCATAAAGCTCCTTAACACACCGAATAAATCCACGTGAAACATCTTTTCTCTGATTCCATATCTTAATACGAAAATTTAACACTATCAACCCGTCAAATTCGAAATAGCAAGAAACAAAACTTCGTACACGCCAACCTAATAAACTCCGACTCGAGCTTAACGTAAAATCTGTGCAAAAATCGTTCGATATCAAAGTATCGTTTTTTAAAGTACACGTTCTTCGATCTGTACGATTCTTACCTTTCACCTGCTGCACGGTGGTGAGCTTCCGTTCCCACAGATCGTCGAACGGATGAGACGTGGCCGGCTCGAAGTCCCCCGTGTACTGTCTCAAGCCTCCGCTGGTCGTGTAACAGCACGTGCACATGCACGAATGATATCTCAGTCTCCCCTCGTCCAGATAAGGATGCGCCAGTGCATCCACCACGGTGATCCTCTTGTCCTGCGAGAAGTTCGTGAACGAGGTCAACGAACGATCGATACACGACGCGAAGCCCGCCTCTCGAAAACGATCGATCTCGGCCGACTCCGGCTATTTACGGGGACAGTTAACCGTGTTAATCTCCCAAGAGGTAGGAAAAACCCGAGTTCCAACACGGTTAGGGACGAAAACGAATTTACAGCCACAGTTCGAACGGATTGCTCGATTGAGATCGCTAACTAATTACCGGGTAATCGTTAATAAGTTTGTACGTCATCGTTATTTCCAGATTAGGACACGTAGATTGGCTTTAGATTAAAAAAATGGGAATAGTAGGTTTTAGAAAAGAAAGAAGAGAACTAGAACTACCACACCGGTCAAATCGACTGGTTTTACAATTTTATTTTAAAATTCCTACTTCGTGTTATATTTTTTCCCCGCAATGATGTAAAGATTTTTGCAACGATAACGAAAAGAATAATATAATGAATTTTATTTTGTCTTTTACGTATTCAAACTAAAAATAATTTTGTATCAAGGTTACTTGTACCAATACCAGTCGAAATGGCTGGTACTTGTCAAAGCGTAAAAGGATTCTGCAATCTGTTTATCGAATCCCAACTAACCAGTTTCCTCGTTTTTACAATTTTTACCGCGTATCATTCGATATGGTGATATCAGTTATCAGGAAAATTCCGGATCGATCGCTAGATCGCTAAATGCTAACACTAGAAATACCACAGCAGTCAATATGATTGATTCTACACTTTTATAAAAGTATCAACCCTCGTTTAGAGATCATGATCGCAGATGGATTAATAACACCGAAAATGTACTACGTAACATGGAATTGCTTCTATAAGAAATTATTTTTATATTTATTGATTTATTAATTCCATTATTCCGTATTTTTTAAAGACCAGTTATTTTGACTGGTTTTGGTACAAATAGCTTCGTGTTAACTATCGGTAGTTCTAGTGTTAAAAAAAGGGAGAATGCTTTCATTGATTTGAAAATATCTACGAAATGGAAATTCCTCATCCGTTGACTTATTCGTTGTCGGATTACGGATCTTTATTTGCGAATTTGCCGTTATGGACTCGACCAAAGAAATAGAATAATTTTTGCGCGAAAACAAAATCTTACGTTAAGAAATTCCTTGTCCTTAGTTCCAGTTCTTTTGTTAATTCACCCTTCTCACTTTGAAACACGCTCGACATAACAAAGTCCTTCGCGAATCCTCAACTAAGAACCTCGGAGTTAACATATTTCTTCTGCCGCCTTCGACTTTCATCTTTATCCCCTTTCGTTTCTTTCCATTCGAGAAACTTCAGATTCTAACGAAGCCTCGACGAAACCAAGCTTCCTCGTTGTTTCTTAAACAACGACGATCTAAAATTACGGAAAAGTATCGGAGCGACGCGGTAGAAAGAACGAAAATCCACGAAAAGTTTCGCAAATGGTAATAGCCTCGCAGTTTTAGTTTTACGAACGATGAATCAACAGTTTCACGAGAGAAACGGTTTTAACGCCTTCTAAAAGCTACCTTGGAACTTCGTCTCGATTATTCATGCCGCCATTTTATTCTCTGTTTGTTACTGAAAATGGCCACTCGAGTGGCCATTATTCAATCCGTTCTGAGCGCTTGATGTCTTAACATTAACCGCGTTAAAACGATCGTATGGTTTTACAGAAGTTAAGCGTGTCGTACGAACGATCGAAACGTAAACGAGAGTTCGAGGACGAGATTCAGGAAAGTAGGCTGCGTTGGCGTATTCCCGTGCTTTAATAACTACTCGACAACCTACAAAGACGGCTCCGATCTCGTTCGAACGAAGCCAATAACTGCCGAGACTCTGGCGTGTTGGTTTTACCGAAATCCTGACGAATGTGGCGGCTGCCCGTTGTAAAAGCTACGTGTTTCGACCTACACTCTCGTTCACAAGTATTTTTAATATTCTACATTGCGCGAAATTGACAGTGTTTTCGCATCCGCCTAAAGAAAATGAGATGAAGTTGAAAAGCGATAGGTCATTTTTATCTCGTTCAACAATTATACAATACACGTTTTCGGTGTGTGTGTGAGAACATCGAGTAACGTAAAACGCTTATGAACCGGAGTGTACACGATTTCTTCCGACTTTTTCGCTTCTTTTCTTTTCGCGTCTCTCCTCCTTTTTAAGCTGGACAGTCGACAGTAAAGATTTTATCGCGACTTTCGTATTATACAAACACGATGTTCGCGAGAATTTTACTATGTCGCGGTCGTCGCTCGAAATATTTTTTATGAACTGCAACGCGAAACTTTCCACGGTCTTTTATTCCTCGATATTTTTACGTTTCTTGTTTTCTTAATCGAAAAGGTTGGTTGTAATTCGTTCGATGTACAGTTTCGTGAACCGTTGGAAGTTTCTCGAATGGAACGATGACGGAGTTCGATGACTTATCGCGTCGCCACGGATGTTGATAAGGGCACATCCTCGCTCGCAACTTGCAACTTGTCTCTCTTGGTAAACACAACTACGAGTTTCAGAGTCGATCTATCATGCAGCATGGTAGTAGCTAGCATAGTTGTTGCAAAGAAGTTGACCAACTTTCGTAGTTCCTCGCCCAAGTTTCTTCGCAACCGGTATATCGATTATCATTTTTAACGACAGATTCATTCGTTTGAAGAAAGTCTGTCGTATTTATCGAGTACAAGTGTTAGCAAAATGTACTTGCAACCTCCAATCGTGTTTAGTGCTGTTTCCTTATAAAGTTGTACACCTATACGAGCAAGCTTTATGCTCCATATATTCTATATTCGAAATTTCAATCATATAAATTGCAATTCTATAAAGTCGTCGCATTATATCGCGAACGAAGGAAGATCCGTAGATATCCGTAACGATAGCTGAGTGCGATGAAACTTACGGGATCGAAGACTAGCATCTGGCAGAGCAAATGGACAGCCTCGTGCGTCGCCTGGCTGCTAAGGGTGTAAAGGGCCGTCAACGAGGGTGGCTTTGGTACGCGCCTCAGCATGTGAGTTCTCGCACCCTCGCACGCGAACCTCATGTCCTCGAGGGTCGGCGTACCCAGCAATTCTGTGATCAGTTCCAGCTGCAAAGCGAATGAAAATGTTCTCGATTTTAGAACCTGGTCTACTCCTTCCTTCGTCACTTTCACTCCGACCACAGAAACTTTGTACGGCATCGAAAGGAAATAAATCGTTATACTCGGAGAAGAGGCAAGATTCTCGCGCCATTTGTCGTAGTAGAACTTTGTCGATGATGATCGTTGGTGGTTGAACATACTTTTACCTGACAGATGACTCCATTTTTGTAGAGTTTCGTCGCAAAGTACAATAGCAAAGGATTGAGGAAATTACGATTATTGCTTGCGTTATGAAATTAACTTATTCGCATAGAATTACAAGAGAAATTGGTGATTCACGAGAGAAATTAAAACGTACACCTGTGACACGGATATTTGCGTGTATTTGCATGAGAAATGCGTTCAATCTTCAAATGAAATGTCATCGAAGGAAACGAAATTCGTTAATTGATGGTAAAAGGACTGACCTGTTGCACAGGACTCTGTGCCTGAAAAAGTATCCGTCGACGAAGGAGCTCGCCAAAAATGCAACCGACACTCCAAACGTCCACGGCTGCGGTATAGTGTCGCGCTCCCATCAGGATTTCCGGTGCACGATAATACTGCGTCACCACTTCCTGCGTCATGTGCTTGTTCTGATCGGGTTCTTCCACTCGGGCCAAACCGAAGTCGCAGATCTGCTCGCGAATAAGATTTATAATTTTGTCGTTATTAATTCCGTAGAAAGATCNTTTTTTTTTTTTTTTTTTTTTTTTTTTTTTTTTTTTTTTTTTTTTTTTTTTTTTTTTTTTTTTTTTTTTTTTTTTTTTTTTTTTTTTTTTTTTTTTTTTTTTTTTTTTTTTTTTTTTTTTTTTTTTTTTTTTTTTTTTTTTTTTTTTTTTTTTTTTTTTTTTTTTTTTTTACGTCGATAGCGAAGAAGTTTGGAAGATTTGGTCAACTTAATCGCTTTGCTTCGGTTAGTTTACTTACCTTTAGTACGCAATTGCTGTTCACGAGTAAGTTCCCTGGTTTTATGTCCCTGTGAAGGATTCTGGCTGAATGAAGGTATTTGAGGCCTGAAACAAAAACAGATTATACTTAGTACGAGAATTCGACGATTCTTAAGTTCGCGAATTTTTAAGTTCGCAGATTGCCAAATCTCAAATTTCCTACGCTCGTAGATTTGAAAATTCGGACATCTTGTAAACTTCCAGATCGTTAAATCGTGAGAAACTTTTGAACTTCTATTTCTGAATCGTAAGTCCAGAAATTGTTCAATTCTCAGATCCACAAGTTTTGAGATCCCCGCATTCTTAGATTCTTACACTTTCTACATCTCTAAACTCCCGGATCTCAAATTTTGAATTTTCTAGCTTTCTGAATTTCCAGTCACTCGGAAGTTCTAGGATGGCTAAACGAAGAAGTTAAAAAATTCATAAATCTGTAGATTCACGGATCTTACAATTATGACGTTTCCGTGGTTCTTAATTCTCAAACTTGTAACTGTCAACATGCCAAATTCCCAACTTGCCAGACAACAAACCGATATTTCAAAATGTCGTATTTCGTAACTTTTCAAATTAAATTTCCAATTTCCTAAATCCTCGAACCCCTAAAGTCTAAAATAGGAACCGCCTCTCTCTATATATTTCCGATCCTGTACCGAATTCCTCGCAGCGCGGTAACCAAGCCACGTTCCTAAGACAATCAAACTTTCCGACGAGCCATTATCGTTCTAAAACCTGGAAAGACACGGATGTTTCTCATCGAGGAGGCGAAACGCGCGACCTCGATTTTCACAAAATTCCTGCGCCAGGTCGTTAGAGCCTCTTCACTCGACTCGACAAATGCGCATACATTCACCGCAGATTATCCACCGAACATATCCTCGTGACATAGCAATCCGTAAAATTAAACTATTTCCTACTTTCATAGCAAAATGTCGTATTTCTTACGTTTGGTTATTATCGGTGTATAATGCAAGATAAAACGATTATCATAGTAATATCGAGAATCTGTCCCCTTGTCGCATAAAATTTCGAGTAAGAGATACGCGCGGGTCTAAAATTTCAAAGTTTCTTTATTCCACTTGGCCAATTTTCTGACGAATTGGGTTGTCCGAAAAGTTTTTTTCGTTCCATAATAGATGAATAATAATAGATGAATAATAATAGACGAGTGATAATAGATAAATGGTCAAATCAAATAAACGATATCGACCATGCGCAAGTTTACACCAAGAACGTGTCTATTACAGGTTTAATCAAATTACAATTTCTGTTTTATATTATTTTATCGAATTAAGTATGATTCATTTCGTTCTATTTCTATTATTATGTTCGTGCATAATTCAATAAAGTAATATAAAACAAAAAATATTGTATTATTTCCTTGTAAAACGAAAGAAACTTTTCGGACAACCTAATATAAATTACTTTAAGAGATTCTACGAGCAAAGAATGTACAGCAATTCTATTTTAGGAATCTGTATTTATAAATTCTAGAAACGCGATATAATTTTCATAAATGTCCAATTTTGTATTCTGCATCGAGTTTGAAAATTTGAGTCGGTAAAAGAAACGCCATATCGTGCGTAGCAATTTAACAATTAGCGATCTGAATGCTATAATGAATGAAATGATATGGAAATGTTTTTTGTAGCCAAGGTACTTTTAAATTTACCGGATAAACGATAGCGATACGAGTACAGAGTCGCGCTGATGGTTCATGGAAACAGGATTATTAACATTTTATTGAACGGAACAAGTGGGACGGTGGGTCGCGTCCCCTAAGTGCTCGTCATCGACGACAAATTGCATCGAATCGCGAAACGTCCTTCGTCGATGGTAATTTCGCACGGTGCGCGCGCCGAAAACCTGTTTTAAATTGAAATCCGGATCGAACAAGAAACCTGTCCTTATTATCAGCGAGAAAAAGGAGAAAAGAAAAAGGATCTTGCGAGGATTCTTCTTCCGACATTTTTATATTCCAGTTTGCTCCGTCTTCTTTCTACCTTAATTTAATCGACTTTGAAAATTAACCCGTTAACGTATAAATTATTCTTCGGTTTGTTAGTATAAAATAATTCGATCTTCCTCGTAATCACAAAAAAAAGCTCAATTAGGTACAAAAATAGATTTGAAGTTTAAACGATGCTCTTATAACGCAACACAAAAAATTACATTGAACACTCTGTTTATTTCTTGCAAACGCGATGTCTCTCCCTTCGCTTCTATTTTATTTTAATTCGTTAAAGTACCTTTTAAATTTCCTACTATTTTTTATTAAAACACTCCGTCCAAATACCTCGGCATAAAATATCTCGAATCTACGAAGATAAATGATCAAACCAAATGAAACGTCTACGACATCGACCATGCCCAAGTTTACACCAAGAACGTGTCTAATACAGGTTTAATCAAATTACAAAAAAAAAAAAAAAAAAAAAGAAGAAAAGAAAAATCAATTTTCATTCGCTATAATATACACCAAACGAAACTTTCAATAACTGATTTTCTAGAAATCAACCATTAACATTACGTTCATCGTATTCGTATATTAAAACCGACGCTGCTCGAACTCACATTCTCACCCTCGTTCACCATTCTTGGTTCCCCTTAGTCGCGAAACCGCGAGGCGAAACGATATGTGTTCAAGGCAGTACCGGGGCTGGGGGTTTGTTATACATAAGCTGGTATGGGGGATTGAAATGGGGGCGCGAGCTGAATACAGGACAGATTACCGGGCCACCCCTCGGAGGGTTTACGAAAAGGGGTGGCAGCTTGACTAACGGACGTCGAGTGTCGCCGAGCTGTGGATAAACGCTCGTGTAATCCCTTCCAAATGGACACGCGTGTCGCTTGCCAAACATTTCATCTCGAGTAACCGTTTCATGGGAGTAATAATTATTTCATTGTCGTTCCGTGGAATATTATTCAATTTCACGATGGTAGAATATCATTGAATTCCTTTCTCGAGGAGGGGATGGGTGGAATTTTTTTTTTTATAAGAATAATTTCAGTTTTTAAATGGAGTTTCGTACTTACTGGCTTCCGCGTTTCCCATTATATCTTTTGTCGGATCGTCTGATATAATATATTATTAGCGAAATTTATTTATTCGGAATTATTCAGATAAGTGGATCCTTCATGAAGTTCAGTTACGATTAATTCCGATTTTATGCACCACTTTCACGAATACAATTGTACGTATTGTTAAATATTAAATTAAACTTATTAAGAGTATTTAGAGGGAAGGTTATACTCGTAGAAAACAAGCAACTAGTAATACAAATTCGTTTTAATAAAATCCTAGTTTAGCAAAGTCCAATTAGCTTAAAAACTCGCAGAAAATATAAAATGGCCCGTTAAAATCTACTTTTAAAATTCAATTAACTTTCCGCGTGTAACGGTATATATCCGAGAAGGAATTCCTTATTTAATGCTTCGTACTTAAAAATACTACTAGATTAAACTTAAAATTTAAAGCACAATTTGTCTTACGTACAAAGTTACTTACGAACTGCTTAACACGTACCTTTTGCGCGGTAGACTTTAAAAACCATCTTAAACGGTTGGTTCCTTCTTAAAAGAAGAAACATTAATCAACCGTATTTCTTCCTCGCGTAAAATTATGAATGCAGTTACAGAGGGATCAAAGATCGTCAAACTTTCCAGAGAAAGCACAGAACGAAGAATCGAGAATTTTGTAAATGCTCGTACCATCTACGTAGCGCGTTAAATGCGCACTGTGGAACGTTATTCGCGATATGTAATGCGCATTACGGTCACGGTATTGAACAGTGTGACTCCCTTTCGCGTAATTATTTCGACGTCAGTTCCTCGTGCATCCCTTTCTTCCCTTCGCGAAGCTCAGTCTCGACGCGACACTACCGTGGACGGAGACCGATCGAGCGAGAAACAGAGCCGTCATCGTCGTCGACAAGCGTGTAAAAACGCGAGCCTTTTCATTCTCGCTTCCTGGCTGACGAGCGAGGAGCATCGAGGAAAAAAGCCGCCTGACCGATGCGAGGGGGTGGAAAGAATCGTTGGAGAAAGGGTGAAGGAAGGACGGAGGTGAGACGAAGGAGAGACCTGAAAACGGACAGCGACGAAGAGAGGTACAGTGGTTAAGGGTAGGTTTCGTTGAATAGCGAAGAGAGACAAGGAAGCGTACGAAGAAACGGGGTGGTTTTCGAAGAATCGAGAGTACAGTAACGCACGAAGGTATGCGAACACTCGTAGAAATATTTGATGAATATGCGCAATACAAAATATATAAATATAATTAGGTACGTAGGTTACGGAAAAGATTTTGAAATTTCATTAGAACTGCAACGAGGTTCGATTATTACGATCGTAACGTACTGGTTACGTTTCAGATTAATTTGAAATCTGATCGCAAAAGTATCGAAATAGTCAAGACAATTATCCATTGTACCAATAAGCCTAAGTCAGTATAGTTTTTATAATTGTTATTTATTCGCTGTTTGATTATTTAACGTTTAAGATAGCTGTCCGTGCCGCGGTTGAATGTTTTTATGAAACGTACGTTTGCGATAGACATTTTTAACTTCTATGTACGCTTTTACATCTGTTTCAAATGTTATCCGCACAATGATCGTGACAGCGTGTTTCATTACAGCGTTAATAAAATTTCCACGTGTGTTGTACGATACATACACATCAAAAATTTCCCATGGTGAGAGTTGAAATGTTTTCGCGAGCCACTGTAGAAGAGTATGGAGAAAAAGAAGGGGAAGACGAAGGGTGAAAGTCGGCGCGGAAGAGAAACAGGAATGACACAGTCGGGGGTGGTGAGGGCAAGGGAGTGACGAGGGGCTGCAATAAGAGCAGAAACATCGGTGCCAGATGAGTGTGCCGTGAGTCATGCCGCATTCAGACCTCGACTTTTCTCTCTCCGCAATAAAACTCGGTAATATTACCGGGGTAATCTGCCCCGTGGGTGCGTCCGGTTGCGAATTCACCCGCCGGTAATTAAAGTCTCTCTCTTGGTCCCATCTCTCTTTCCATCGCAGGACTTCGCACACCCTCGCACTAATAACTCGAGACGCGGGGTGGTTATCCTCGATGCACTTGTTTTGTCGATTCTACGACTGAGGTAGGATTATTATCTGGGTTAGCCGAGCTTCGACGTCTTAAAATTCAATCTTCAAGCATACATAGAGTAATCAAATGTCGTCGTATATTATGCGACAGCATTAGCTTTTGATATAATAACGAAGAAACGAGAAACTATCGTGCGCTTGAGGCTGAGCAAGAAAAAATGTTCTTATGAACGAGAAAACGAATGGTTTTAAACCTTACGGTAAGATCGTTTGAGTCAACTAAAAGTTATTACGCAAGAACTAATGAAATGTACAACGAAATAACGTCCATAAAAATTTTAATGAGTCGTCGATGATTTATCATAAGTCATGCATGTTCGTCGTACCTCTCTGTTTCCGCATGTTCGTTTAGTTTATCGGTTGTATCGGTGCGTGTGAAAATAAATTTTTACGATAGTGGTTAGCCACAAGGCGAATCGAATTTGCGCTTCGCGTGACTCGTTCGAATTCGCTGGTTATTCGTCGCTTTTGAATCTTTTACACGGTGATTTTTAGAAGCCGCTTGTTTTACCGCCGGTAGAATTTTTAGGTAGCAAGCATGGCGGATTTTCGTGAATTTTGTTCGTTTCGATGTTTGTTTTATATTTAGCGGTTTCCACGCGGTATAAATATGCATACTTTTGGCTGCACGTTTTTCATTGCTCTAACGAAGAGAATTCATAGCGTGTACTGCTTTAGTTGGTAACGTTTGGAGTTCGATTATTGTCCAGCACACGATACGGCCGATGGTATAACGATATACGAGCCACTAGGAAGCCAAGCTGATCGCGAATCCACTTCTTAATTTCACTACGTATTTAATTCTCATTATTAAGATTTAATTCTCATGGAACAAACGATACGCTTGCATAAGTTGATTCGTCGAATGAGATGAGATAAATAGTGATAAATTCTAAAATATACTTAAAAGACAGCGTTTATAACATCACCGGTTTTCTGTACTTTTCAATTTACGAAAGTGATTAATGTGGCTTCTGAACAATTCATATAGAAATCTTTTAACCCGCTGACGCTGTGATGGAGTATGATATACCACAATTATTAATCTTCCGTATTTTTCTCCTGCATAGCGCCTCTTTATTTCAACAAGTATTTGTTCTTGCATATAGTAATTACGAAAGCAACTAATGGTTCATTCTAGGTGACAGAAGAAGCAACGATAAGATGCAAGGTTCGCGTCGTAAGAAGAAAAAAAAAAAAAAAAAAAGAAAAAGAAGAAACGAACAAATTTGCCAAGATCGTGCAGCGAAGGAAATCCTTGACGATGGTTATAATGAAAATTGTCTTCTGCATTATGTAACGTTCGCTATCTTCTTCCACCGGCCGCATTCATCGCACGCGTCTACGAAAATAAAACGTCCCAGGGTTTTCTACGAATATACAGGGTGTCACCTGTCAAGCGGCCGACGTGGCCTTACCTTTGCGGCTCGAGGACGCGTGCAACTATTGTTCGTATGAAAAAAAAACTTCGATTCAAAGGGAGATGCTCCGCGCCGGGATGAATTGTTCCGCAAATGGGGGTGTTACGGGCGGACTTTTAAGATTGACCTCGTCTCCTTTTTCTTTTCTTTTTTTGTCTTCAGAATATAAAAGTCGAGGTATCTTTGTTTTATCTTTGTTATCGATAGACTGCTGATTTGTATGCATTTCTGAAAAATTTCGAAGGGCAAATGTACGGAGAACACGCAAAGTTACATAAAATATGCAAAGTTTAACGCCTATTATAACGTTTGGTAGGTAAAACAAATTCCTGCTTGGGTTCCATTTCTTCATTTGCCTTTATAAATATATGAATTTGCACGAATATTCGTAGTCTAGCCGTCGGGTTGAAGATTACAGCGCCGATATACGTACTTTTTTTCTCTTTTCTACACGATTGAAGTTTCTTTTTTACATATTTCTTTCTCGGTATTTCTTTTTCTCCTCTGTTAATGCTGCGAGGTGTTTTACGTTTGGACGTTACGTAACGTCGATTTGCGACGCTCTAGCAGACTGCATGCTTTCTATTTGCAGTATCGTCTGACGTATTCTCTTCTCATCGTCAGTGTAATAAAAAAGTCGCGTTTAACGTTACTGTCAAGCTTTAGTTTTCTTCGTCGTCCGAGCGATTTAGAAGAAACCTTGCGAAAGTATTTAATTCGAAATAAAAGTTTCAATTAATATCCTTTTCGTCGATCCTGATATTCTCCTTCATCGTAACATTATCAAAAAAAAAAAAAAAAAAAAAAAAAAAAAAAAAAAAAAAAAAAAAAAAAAATGAAGTGCGTATACCATGCTTCCGTTTCGGATTTATTTACAAATTCGTGGTATATTCAGCGTAATGTGTTCCTAGAACCATCTTCTTAGATCAACCTCCTTTAATGTACGTTCCAAACATCATCAGATGATTTACATTTCCTTCCGTTCAATTAATCACCGTCTCCTCGAATTCCAATTAAATCCCAAATAGTTTCTACGAAATGACATTATAATTTTTTAAAATTCCAAAATGTTTTTCGCTACTACCTCCGTCAATTTCTCCTAACGTATACTCCAAACATTATCAAACGACATACCACAAAGTTTTCAAATCCCACTAAATCCTTATGAAAGCGATGGTAGGTTTTTTTAACCTGAAGTCCGTACTATAATAACGTCCATAGTACGAACTATTACACAGTGTATTATTATATAATTTTATTCATTATCGTAAAAAAAAGACAAAAATGGACCGAACTTGAAATAATCTCGTAGAAAAATCTAACGCTACTCCAAAAAAATAAACAACGAAATTTCCCACTTTCGAATCGGTCCAGCCAGACCTGTTACCGGTGTTTTTCGTTTCATATCGCCACCGACAAAATTCGTTTTTCGCGACAAAACGCGTCAAGCGTATCGTCGACGCGTAAGTCTTTCGAGTTTCACGCGTCACGCCGAATCGTTAACGTTTTAATTATCAGTCGCGTTACGTCCGAAGGATTCCGGCATTATGCGTGGCCGTTACATCCCGCGAGATAAATAACGGCGACGGATTAACGTAATAGAGTGATTAATCGGACGCGAGCACGTGCTCGACGCTGGATTAGTGCGTTTTACGCCAGGAACTTTACCGTGTGCTAGCTGGACAGCTCGGATCACCGCCGCGATGAAACCAGTTCTAATGGCTACACGGAAATTCCCAATCTCTGACGGGTTACCAATGAAACGTTGTTAGCTGGACGCGCTCTGCTATTGGAAAATGGATCGCCCTGCTTTCGAAAATTGATATTGGTATAAGGAATCACGTGTCAAAGGAACGATACACCTGGCACTGTTTCGTCAATTATTGTTCCATGGTAGATTCGAGTCATTTTTAATTTATTCGACAGAGTATCATATAGGGTGTTTGTCTTTTGTGATTTTTTTTTTTTTTTGTTATTCGGATAGGAATTGGAATTTATATATCGATTAGTAATCGCTTGTTTTTTGCTCTTTTTGTTTCTCTGAAATATCTATTTTCTTGGATCTTTATCGTAATAAAATTTGGCTTCTTTGCGGTAGAGAGAATTTAAGATTTATTACAGTTGATTCGCATAAAAATTAACTCGAAGTCTGGGAAATATTAATTATTACGAACAATGATAAACTATTAAGATACTTCGTTTTGTTTCGTCGGTTATAGCTCGATTGATAATGACAATTTTAATATATTCGTTAATTTTATCGATTCAAAGATTATCTACTCATAATTTGATGAAAATATGCATCATCGTCGATACGTATAATTTCCTACATTAGAACATTTCAAACTCGTCTTGCTTATTAAAACAGGATTAAGATCGGCGCATAAAAATTGCAGGAGCACGGCAGAAGCATCGCGGTGGAAGATGCGACTTTCGAGATACTATTTTCCCAAAAAGTTCATGATTACGTGTAATAAATTTTTGTGAAAGAAATTAATTCTCTTTTAAGAAAGCGCGTTTCTCTTATACAGTTGCGGTTTTGAGAAATGCGCGTTGAAAAATTTGTCGACCCTCCAGCACGGGTATTTATAGAGAGATATTTCTATCCGCGTGAAAATAGTATCTTCTACCTTATGCGAAGGTCGTCGACCTATTTGTTCCCGATTTCCCGACTTTAAACGACGCTTCCTCTCGAGCAGTCTCGTAAAACGTCTCCATTAATCGTGACTTAATCAAGTGGAAAGAACCTTCGGAAAACAAACGCATAAGTTTGTCGCCGGTCATCGACTAAGATTTACGTAGTCCTTGCCGCGAAAATATGGAGTCTTTCCAAAGTTCAAATTGGTCGATCGACTTCTTCGTTTTTACAAGTCCCTTTTTAAATATTAATTTAATATCAAATATTCAGATTTGCATAGTTTCTTGTCACAAAAATATGGAAATCTTCTAAACTTCGAGTTGAATAATTAACTTTTCGATAATTTCTCCTTTTACAGATACTCTACAACATTTATTTAGTCGATCTGGTAGTGTAGAAATTAGACTTGGTTTTACATAGTCTATAAACATGAAACAAAATTGAAAGTAAACCAACGGGTGACTGGAACGGCATAGAGACACAAGATCGGTTCTTTCGATATGTCTCCTCTTTCATTTTAAATATTCTACTTTTCTAAATAATCTCCCCTTGAACTACGTTCATCTATTCATTCGTTCGTTGTTTCGTTCATTTCGCTATTCATTGTCAATTTTTCTTTTTATTCAGAATTTTATTTCTTTTTCAAATTCACCGAAATATTAATCAAGATTCTCTTCGAATTTACATCGCATCCATTAAAAGACCGATCCACGTTAAACGTTCCGAGAACGAGACAAAAATGGAAACTTCAGGTTTCAGGTGGTTTCGAGGGAAAAGACCGCGGTTATCGGCCGCGCTGAAAATAATCTCGCGACAAACAGCTTCTCTCTTTGTTTACGATGTAATTTGGGCGACGCGACGCGGCGAGATTGCGCGCGAGTTTCAAAATTAACCGCAAGGTCAACGGAATCGACCATCGAGCGGCGATCTCCGTGCGACACGGTCGAGGCCAGTTTCCGAGATCTCGAACCGCCAACATCGAGATTCCAACCTAATCGATTCCTCTTTTTAAATTGTTCTGTAACTCGTACCGCTCGAATCGTTTGAATAAAACGATCTTTTATATCTTTACACGTTTTGCGTCTTTATCAGAAACTTTATTAGAAAGTCTTAAATGTTTTTTTTTTATTTTTATTTAGCTTTAGTTTTTAATTTAGTTTAATTTAATTCCTCGATTTAGAATCCTCGTCATAGGAAGCTTTCACGCGTATAGCGAGTATCGTATTTTTCGTATAAAATATTCGCGCAACTAATAATCCAGTTGAAACCATAAAACGTTTCGACAACTCTCCATTCGAAAAGCAAGTAGCCTCCAAACCAAATCCTCGAGTAGCAACTCTCAAACCCTGGGAATCTTTCAACCACCTCCGTTCAATTTATGATAACCAAAAAGAAAAAAAGAAAGCCTGCTTCTCAATACGCAATATATTCTCACCATCAAGACGACGAAACCGCAATTCCAATTCCACGACACAATTCTTCTAACTCACTCATAAATACACGAATCTCGTCCACGACACGCCGCAAGTAGTTCAGTCGCTTGGTGCAATTTCGCGCGAGTTCCCGCTAACCTGTATATTTTTTCATACGCCATTCTTTTATTCCTTATTCTCGTTTCGTTCTGTTAAGGTATCCCTTACGTTATTTACGATTGCTCGGGTGATGATCATCCACGACACACCACAAGCGTATTATAGTTCCTAGGAACGATTTCGCGTGAGTTCTCGATAACAGTTAGGAAGAGAAATCGAGACCGAGTGGGAATATAAGCGATGGAATACGTCACGCCAGGACGATTTTACGTCGGTCTGTGGCAGCGTTATCGGGTTCATCGCACCCGAAGAAGCCGGCTATGCGTGCCGTTCCCGCCGCTCGATTCCTCATTTCTCCTCTCCAGGGACGATGAGGTCGCCGCGGCTACCAGAGGCTAACGCAACAGCCACGCGGGGATATATCGTACCGAAAGTCAAGGACGAAGGACCGGCCGGCTGGTGTATTAATTCCAAGGTCATCGGTGCCTTCGATCGTTCCTCCTACTCACGGCCACTCACAGCCGCCTCTGCTTCGACTATGCTCGATCGCGCGCGGAATACGTGTCCTCGGCGTCGCACCTGTTGTCGACCTCCTCTCCCCAGCTCATCTCTCGATCGATTTCCATTCGATTTTCTACGGTGAAGTTTGGCAGCAGACGGCAGGTTGAAAAGGAACTTTGGCGTCTTGGTACTTTTGTATAAGCGTTCCTTTTCATTTCGAGCTTTTCAGTGTAGTTTGTTAATAAGAAGACACGCACACACTGTGGCGAATCCCATGGATCTAGACGGTTTTTATTAAGAAATCCGCATTCCTGTGTGTAATTCTGTTTCTTCTATATCGAAGAAAAATAGGGAACAAGAGAATATTCTTCCTAACGCGTTGTTTGTTGGAGAAAAATTGGAAGCGTCGAAAGTAGTTTACAAGAAAGTTTGACTCTTGTATCGCGGGGAAATTTAATAGCAAAAAAGGTAGAAATAAATTTGAACCTTGACACTTTGTTCTTGATTTATACGTGTTTCGCTTGGGGAATAAGTCAAAGAACAACTTGTCCGGTGCATTTTCTTTTCTCTCTTTAAGAACGACGGTGCTCTGCTTAAAAAGCGTAGACGCAGAAGAAAATCAAAACGTCTGCGAACCAACGCGGTTTCTTTCCTATTCTATTTAAATATTTCTCCCTCTAATTAGATATCTCGATTCACCTCTTCTTCGTTCGAATTGCAAGTGTCCACGGAGGAGATTTTTTTTTCTCGGGTACACAGGTCGCGATGATTGCTTCGCATTTCTCTGTGGAAATTTGATACAACGTTTAAGAAAGTTGTATTTGACGGAATTGGTAGAATATTTTTATTACGATCGGTATAACGTATATTAGAATTCGTATAATGTTTAACCAAGTATGACGTAGCAGGTCCAATTGGTACATTATTTCTGTTGTGGAATTGAAGCAGACGATGAAAATTATTGTTTCGTTCTAATTAATTCTGAGCACTGTCACTATGATTTGTTTGCGTGTGATATTGATCAGAGCTATATGGCTTGGCGAGAGAGTGAGCCGAATTGTCGAGTCAACGTTGAATGCTAGTCAGAAATAGTTTTGAGGTTCTACGTGCATAGGCGGATATAGGTGGATAATAGAGATGATGGATATCCATTAATGAGAAGCATTAGTGAAATTGGAGAGCAGCATTTCGATAATTCAGGTTAAGTGTTCAGAATCAAGCATACTATATATTAATAAGTCATCGATCGACTTTTAAATGCACAAAATGAGACGCGTCGACTGAAATTGTCTTACATAAAATTGACAACAAAATGTAAACAAATTTTTTAAACGCGTTCATTCGTTTCATCCACTCTTGATATTCGCTTAGCATTACGTGTTATTAAAATGTGCAAATCGATTCCGTGACTTTTGCAACAAATTTGATTTACGTATATAATACAAATTTAATCATGAAAATAATTCTCACGATTAAGCTGCGAGAAGAAAAATTGCAGATAGCTATTCTTTGAAATATTTGAGAATAAGATGAGCTACCTCTGTAAAACTGATAAATTTGAAAGAACTGCATTAACTCGCTCATCTAATATCGTAACAAAAAGTCCATACATTTTATACTGTAATAACAAAAAATTCTGATATCCTACGTTATATATACTACGATATTTCTCATATCCTACGTTATAATAATAAAAAGAAAACGTCAAACTTCAACGAAAGATGGAAAAATCGCGATCACGTTGGGTAGAATGGACGAGGCTGGAAGCTCGTTAGCTCCACGTCGACGTTGAAAGGCTCCATCGTTGACGCAGCTTCTTTTTGCCACCCGTTAATTACATTCTTGCCAAGGAACGATATTTAATCGAACGCGTGAATTTCACCGCGGATGATTATATATTGGGACACCGAAGGGATGTAGGCCAGAAACCATAAATAGCGCGTCCTGTCGTAGCTGTCGATGCGGAGAACATAATGTTCGAGACATAAAGGTCGGAGACGTCGAACGTTTCCATCCCTCGGAGGAAAATTCAATTTTCAAACGTCCCGCGAGCTTGTTTCAATCCCAAAGGAACGATATCGTTGGTACGCGTAAGATTTTGCAGCGGGATTACGTCTGATTCGTTCGATTCGGCCGAGATTCATTTCGTTCATTCGCCAAATGGCGCACTGATCTTGCAATTTTTACTGAAATTTACAAAAAAGTAACTCGTGTAGGATTCTTCAAAATTTTGAAGTTACCTAAATGTTTATCATTTGTACGATTACATTTTTAACTTTATGCATACTCGTCTTCCACTCCTCCACAACTGACGTGCATTTAAATTACCACTCGAATAATCCAAATGCATTTAACGGTATTTTCAATGTTTCAAAATGATAATTTCAGTGAAACCGAGCTAGTTTTCTAAAATTCTGTTCGCGAATATCCATTCGATCATCTTTTCCCTCGTAACATTTAATTCTTCTGCTGTATGCAGAGTTTAATTTCACGAGAGAAGCCCCGAATGTTCTCGAAATAGGAGAGGAACATGAAAAAAAAAAAAAAAGAAAATAATCGAAAGTTGATTCGAACGTGTTATCGAGTGTCGAACGAAACGGCGCGGTAGTATTATTTGCTGAATACGAATGCACACATATCAGATGGTCGAACAGAGCGGAATAAAGAGCAATCGCAGCGGAGAACGTGTCGAGGCACGTGGGATGTGATGAAAAAACAGAGAGAAAAAGAAAGAAGAAAAAATAGGAGTAAAAAGCGCCAATAAAACCGACTCGATCTATAAAAGTCGATTGGAACACGTGAACGCCAGCATAATTCAATGTTAACGCGTCCACGTGACCACGCGTCATTCGCATTTATAATCCTCGATATTTATTCCTGTCGCTCGTTTAATTAACCTGCTAATGAAATTCAACTCTTTCTCATTTTGTTTTCCACAGAAATATCTCGATGCTCTTCTTATATAAATAATTATTTAAAACGCGCGTATTCAATGAAAATCGCCACACGCAATCGAATTATATATACGAATGATTTTAAAGAGAATGTTGTTCGGCTTTTCCATTAATTACGATCCTTTGTAATTGTGCTTATGAAACGTGAATTTTGTATCTTTGACGTGTCGTGAAAAGAGGACAATTTCTGGAATACTTTGTTTTCGTTAATTACAGAATGGAATTGATTTTATAATATTTAGTAAACTGATGAAATATAAATTGCATATAAATTTCGAAGTTTAATTTTGGTCCCTTTAAATTTGCCAGAATTTTTCACACCTACGAAAGTTTCATATATTTTCACGGTTCGAGCGTTCAATTTCCTAATACACGATTAGTGTATCGCCTACGTTATACTACGTATAGCATAGCAAAGTAAAGATTCTACGCAGACCAGTTCCCTTTTACAAATCCGAAACACTTTAAATTTCGTATATCTTCATCCGTCAAAGATTCTTTCGTGCGATCGTTGATTCGAACCACTTGCAAGTAGAATACTCTCGTCACAGATCGGACAGTCAGACACGTCCATAACTCTGTGCTACCTTCATCTTTCTCCTCCCTTCCTTTCTAATAGAAACTTTGGGTTGTAACAGGCTTTTAATCGTCGAATAATAAAGTTTATGTCGAGTAATATCGATAATAAAAACGAATCTTGGAATAACTCCCACTTCTCTGAAAAATCTCTTCTTCTTTTAGACTCTGAAATGATTGTTTCGTTCACTCGCGGAGAGACGCGATCACGGGGAAGCACGTCAACGGGAGTCGTAAATTCCCGTTACGATTTAGACAATCGACGCCGCGAAATGATCGATCCCTTATTTCGGTTAGGAGAACAAGGGTAATTTAATTGAATTTGCACTAACTTGAATGATATAAATTAAGGTTTATTCCAACAGTTGTTGAGAATGATAATTACGCTGGCGCGTGTGTACAGGATAAGTATAAGATTAATTTGATGGATTAACTCGATACAGATGTGTGATCTATTCGAACGGTGACTAACGAGTGAGTGTTGCTACGATACTGATTCGGAAGAAAAAACCAGTGATGGATGCGAATCGTCACCGAGAAAGGCGGCAAGAGTGGGAAGTGTCGCACGTGGCAAAGCCGATCTTCCACTGTCTTCCGTGAGCAAACAATGAACCTCCAGGAACGGACTGCTAAGATCTGTTTCGGCGGTTCGAGTGGCTTTTGTTAGCTATGGGGGGGTCCTTGAGGCTATTGAGGATACGCAGTACGGATGTGTAGACATCTGAATATCATCCTGCCAGCGGTGTGTGGTCCGGTCGAGGTCGAGCGTCGCCCGACGCAACAATGATCTTTCCAACTTTTCAACGATCCACACGGAATTTTTTATCTTCCCAATCATATACCGCACTTCTAATAAAAGATCATTGTTTATTGTTGTCGTTGCCCCATTGTTAATTTACATATAATGAAAATAAACAGCTACACGTAATCATGCTGCTCTCCCGATAGAAGTCGGTATTAATTTTGCTAAAGATACTCGCGTACGTTTCCCAAATTTTGTAGCTAAGCCAAAGACAATTCGACCGACCTTGTATCGCACGCGTTCTTGTCACTCGCAACCAAATCGTCACTTCGCGAATCGTTCTTCATCCTGAATCCTTCGTTCACACGAATTCTCGCTCTTAACGATCTTCCAAAATTCCTCCGCCGATGCAATCAAAAATACAATCAACATGATTCAACCGATGATGATTCTCAGCGATTAAAAAAAACGATATTCCTTTAATTAAACCTGCACGCTAGGAGCGTAACGTCCAACAGGGGACGAAGAAAGCTCAGGAACAGCACGACTTGACAACACGAACGAAATCCGCCCGCATTATTTCGCACTTCTCGGCTGGCGGCCGCTGAAAGGCCGCGTTACTATTGCGAAGTTTTGTCGCCGGCCCGTTCTTTCTCGCTTTCGTGTCGCGGAAAATATGAAAAAAGAAAAAAAAAAAAAAGGAAAAGAAAAGAAAGAAAGGAAAACTAAGGGCCGCCGCCGGCCTGAAACGTCAACGCGGCGAGCGTTAATCCCGTTTCTTGGTTGCTTTCACGGGGACAAGGCGGGGTCAAATATCGTGATCTTGTTTGAGAAAAGTTGAAGCTTGGCTTAATTAAAACGCGACGAAAGGGGGGCTTGGCTGTTGAAAAGCGCGAGCGGAGAAACGAAATGCGAGAAAGAAGAGACCTTTCGCGCTTGAACGTTCGAGAAGACGGAATTATTAGACGCGACGCTGCTCAAAAGCTTAGAAGCCTTGGTTGTGGAAGAGGAAGTGTGAGCACGGTTCTGATGCATCGCATTTTTAAGCTTCCAGCCCTCTGTAATATCACGTGGCACAGAAGTTGCGTATCTGCGCGTCTATTTTTGTTTTATATTAGCCCGTATATTAGCTTCAAATCGTTTGTTTATACTTGGTATCGGCCACATTTGCCAGATTAAAGGAAAACATTCCCGCGAGTTAAAACTTTCCTTTGTACGAGCAAACGCAAAATCTTTTGGTTAGAACAACGATTTTATTTACGAATGTATTTCAAAAAAATCTTCGACGTTCATCGTCTCGTTGCGTGGAAGAACGAAAGGTTCGACGATGCTTGTTAGATGCTTTGGAAAATGTTCAATTTTCATTTGATCGGAGAAAATTGTGCTTTTACGTCAAATCCTGCAACGTGGAAAGGACGATGCAAGAATTTACAACGTCGATTGAAATCTATCACCCGTACCGCAAATACGAATTTCCAATCAATCACATTCTCCATAACTCACCTCGACAACCTCCCCCCCCAAAAAATTACCGCAACTCACCGTTCGCGAGGGAGAAAAAAAAGCAGAAAATGGAAGAAAGGAAAGCAAGATTTAAGCGGAAGAAAAAGACGCGAAACCACATCCTCTAAAGACCGAAGACTCCAACAAAATAACAGACTTCCTGTTTCAAAAAGAAAAAAGAAGAAGCAGGATAAACAAGAGAAATGGCAGACAGAGATAGCGACAGCCTCTGCCCTATCGAACAAGGATCGGCTTAATTAAAACATCATGGATGGAGGATAGTTAAGGAAGCGTGGAAGACCATCGTAGAAGAGGAAGGAGCGAGGAGGTTAAGCGAGTTGGAGGAGAAGCCGCGGCGAGCAAACCGACCGGATGACGGGGTCTGGGGTCACGGATGGGCGGTGGCAGGACTGGTTTCGGGCCAGTCAAGAGGAGAAGAGCAACTCCGCTGCTCTATCTGTCCGGGGCTTTACGTGCAATCTTCTACCGGGTGGGAACGTTCGAATGCACCGAAACGTTTCTGCCCCGTGAGAACATCCGATATCAGGTAGAAAAATCCTCTGGAAACTCAAAGAGAAGAAAGAGAAGACTCGTAGTCCTCGATTTCCTCTTTCATTCTCTTTCTTGTCTTTCGTTCTCTTCTTTATTGTGGTTTAGAGTCTCGATACTTTGAACGTTCAGTTCGTAGCGGAACATCGTATAGAGACAATCCGATATGCTTAAAATAATGATAATTTACTTATTGAAGATTGCAATAGGAACAGGAGAATAACACGTTACGATACATCGGATAAATACATCGAAAGATACACGTCGAAGATATGTCTAGTTCGTTGTATCAAGAACGCACCTTTAGACGTCTGATAATTTTAACTCAAATGGTTAAGGATTAAGGTGCACAGGGTTAAGGGTAGTCAGACTTGTTTTCTTAAATAGTTGGAACGAAAAAAGAAATTTTGAACGCCACGATGAATCTTATTTTTCATTCTTCTTCGATGATATCTGATAGCAAGAGCAAACGATGAAAAATACTTCGTTTTAGAAATCCCTAATTTTTCTTGTAAATTTGCGCCGTGTGTCTATTTCGATGGATAAGAAAGACTCGTTCTAAATTAAATGCGTTGCTCGAATCTAGCCGAACTCTCGATTCAAGCGAGCTCCTAACTTGCCGAGTTTCTTTCTTCCCGCGGGGAAAAAGCAACAATCACGGGGATAGGATGGTCGAGAAAGAATGCCGAGATCTTCCCTTACGTTTGACGCGACAGCTGCTCGATTTCACGGAAGTTCCAGTCGAGGGTGATTGAAGACATCCGCCTACACCCTTTTTACCCCTATACTTTTCTCGATCGATGTCACAGAAAGCGTAGAGTCATTGGTTAAAAAGCCATATCATCGTTCTAGTTTAGTTTAACTTGTACGCAAACGTGTATTCTTGAATACCGAAGAATCAGTGCAATAAAGTTGAACGAAGAGTAAGTAGGATAAACGAATTAAACGAAGCTCGATTAAACATTAATTGTCGTTGTTGATCCACGTACTCCAACTATGGTTGATCGATGACCGTTGGCTACGTGAAGAAACTCACAACCAAACGCTTATCCTTCTCTTAGGAAATTTGTAAATTCCTAAATAATAGTTTGTCGTTAAAGATTTTTTCTTTCATACATTTGCAAAACTCTTAACCCAGTTAACTGCAAGAATCTGTTTAATACTATAACATATAAAATTTAATAAATCGACATCAGCAATTACGGTATTCGTTCACAGCGAAGTTTTTTAAAGCAAAAAGTTATGGAAGAAAGAATTTCGCGAAAGAAAGGTTTGTCACAGATGTATACAACTGTATACAACGTGTTCAAATTTTTATTGGAATCTCAAACAACTGGATTCACGTTCCGTCTTCGACGATTTCGCTCTTTCCTCCTGTTTATCCAAGAATTAGCAACAAGGACTCTTTTTTGCGAGTAAACGGCTTGCAAGTAGCAAAGTGCTCAGGGTGTTGACGATCGCATTAGACGTGAAAATTAATGCAAATCTTATAAGAGCGTAGTTAGCACGTCGAGAATTGTTCCAGTATTTCAGCTTTATTATCTCTGCGATCTAGTCGCACCCTATTTCGTCTAACAGTGTCCCCGGCCGCGTTTTCTTCTTCTTCCTCTTGTCTCGAATTAACTCGCCGAGTTTTCCGAGTCCCAGATCCATCCGGTATGCGACACGAACTTTCATGCGCCGACACCTGCTTACATCCATCTTGCCAACTATCTGTCTACGTCGAAATTACGCCCACTTTCTTCGTTTCGATACGCTCCATTTTTAGGAATCGAAATTGGTACACGGGCTACTTAAGTTCTCGTTCTCCTCTTTAGTCTTTCGTTTAAGGATTCCTGTCGTAGTAGTAGTGGAATAATCGTATCATTTTCAAGATAATAACTACATTTCTGTTAATGTTACTTCCTTTTTGTAAAGTTTGTTTTATTGTGCAAAAAATATTTGTCGATTACATTCTTCGAGAAAGATTAATCGCCTCGTTAGAGATTTTCTAGGTAGATCTCGATCTAAATGAAACCAGGAGAAGATGCACGTATCGTACACTCAAAATCGAGAAAATATTATGGACAGTAACAATTTTGCTAAAAAAAAAAAATTTGCAATTTATACAATACTCGATGTCTATGGCAAATAACAAAACTCTATTAAAGACAGGAGATATCCAAAGGCTTTCAAAAGCAAAAATAGTAAAAGAATCACATTCTTCTCTATCCTCCCTTTCATTAAACGAAATTCACGTTCGAGAAGGGAAAAGGGTGCTTCGACACGGGTCGCTAGTCGAAAAGAAAAAGGGAGAAAAATAAAGGAATACCGCGGAATTATTATTCAAAGAAGCATCTTCATCGGAGTGTGTATAATCATTCGCCGTGTCGCGATGCTTCTTCCGGAGGCGGAGGAGTATCGTTCAACCGCGCACAGACCGACGTTCCTTCCTTTGTATCCTGATTCCTGCGCATCCTGGCGCGACACGCGCGAACAACGGAACCACCCGTGACAAATTACCCTCGAAAACTACCGGCCGAAAGAGAAACAAAACTATAGACACCGGCATGATGTATTAACGCGCCGACTTCCATACATTCGTGGAGGGATGGGCGGGTGGAAAAGGGGCGAACACGGAGACACCGGGTTTTAACTCGAGTCGTTGTTTCTGTTGGCTCTTTGACGAATTAATTTCGACGAAGCAAACCCAGCAACTACGCGGTGTTAACGATGGCCCGGTTTTTCGGAAAGCAAACGTTGCTCGCAATTGGCAAGTAGGTTTTCGACGGTGCTTCAAAACAGAGAGGGTTTCTTGTGTCTGCTGTGGAAATTCGAAGGGTTTCGTAGCCTTTGTCCCGTTCGCCAGAATCCTGGCTTTACGGGGTTTTCTTGTTGTTTATTTGCAGGCTGTGTCGGGTTTGCGGAGGATGCTTCTTTGAGATTTTAATTGGTTTTCGCGTGCGCGATGTTGGGACAAGTCGTGGGTTGCTTTTGAAAGTTTGGAAAATCGTGACGTCGTCGGCAAAAAGGATTGAGAATACGTAACATCGCAGAATTTATCGATCGCATCGTAATGGAATTTATACTCGTAGATTCCAAGAATTTGATATAGTTTTAAGAGCTAATTCAACTTACTTCTAATATGACGTACGATGTGAAAATATTTGAACGAAATTCGTAAGTAACTCTATATACGTCAAATATATTACAATAGTATTCAACTCCAGCAACCACGTTTATACAAATAATCGTGAAGATCCTATCTTAAACTCGTTATAAAAGTACCAACAGCATCTTTATCCTTTGGAAACTCTCGTTACGAACGCTTCCGATATTATCAACGTCAATTTTTGTTGAAACAACAACAGCGTCATCTGTATTTTACTTATTTTGTATCGCGTTATATCGCTTTAATTTCTTATCGCATAAAATCAATTTCTAATTCTAATTCTATGGATATGTAGCGTATTTAAGATCCGTACTCCTAATATCAAAGATCTGGATCTTTTCAAGCCCTCGTTCGACCCCTCGGAACAGGCTTCCAGAATTAAAAAAACATCCTCCGTCAAGAACCCGATAATTTTTCGTCACAGCAACACGTCGATTCTCCGAGGGAGCGTGTTTCTTTTTACTCGCGGAAACGCGACCAGTCGACGGAATAAATTAACGCGCGTATCCGACGTGCCACGCCGTTTCCTTCTCCCTTTCGCGACCCTCCAGCTGCTCGACGACGACGATTTCGTTTCACCCGAATGCCACGGACAGCTCTCGTAAAGAGGATCGATCGCGCAAAACCTAACCCCTCCAGCTCTTTCGGTGTTTCCAACCTTCGGTAAAATGCTCGATCGATGAATGGAGTTTAACATCGTCGATTGCCATCGATGGGATATACCTGAATATTTTCGACGTTTCAACATTTTGTCGCTTTGCATTTTTGTTCGAGTAAATTGCCAGGGGTGGTTTTGTTCAATGGTGAAATGCGCTCATTAATATCGGAGCATTGACCGAGATTTTTAATTCGGATTTTAAACGATGAATATTTTCCGATTTAAATAGAAATGAAAAACAGGGATTTTAACATAGGCGTCTCTTAGGTCTCGAAAGAGGAGAAAATTTAGAAATCGATGGAGAAATGTATCTCGGGGCAAGTTATTCGGAATTTTGTTTACTAATTTGCGATATGACTCGTAATTTAAGCATTTCGAGTTGTCGCTTATAATTGGACGAGGAATTTTCGTTTATTTATAGGGAAGTTACAAAGGAATATAAAACGTTGAAAATGTTGCGCTACTTGTTATACAATTTTTAAACGAGTTTCCCTTTACGTCCATGAAAAAACGATGCGAGTATACACTCTCGGACTAGTCACGATTTAGATACGCTAAAATGTTCTAAACTCAATGCTAAAGATACTTGAGATTCTGTTGACAAAACTTTTAGAAAAGTTGATCGTTCAAGAAAATTGTAGATATAAAACGGAGAAATACGAAGGTTAAGTTTCTTACATCTTATTACATATATTTGGCTCGTATAAATTTCAGTTAATCAAGTACGTGGTGCACTTTGTTCGAGGTTGGAGGGCATATTTAATTTAACTGGTCTTGGAAATTTCACGAGCACAAGGTACAAGAGTACAGAGTATGAGAACAATCTAATTTTACTCCATACTCGTCAGACAAATTCTTAGTTGCTCTTTGTTACTTGCACGCTAAACGGTACATTAAATCTACGCGACCCAGTTCCCTCCGCTCTTTTATTCAGAAAGCGTGACTCCGTTCTCAAAAATCGTGACTCTGAGTCAGCATCGTGTGACACACCAAAAATTTGGCAACTAGGAATCTTGCCAGCCAGATAGTCGACGCTTGGCATATCCACTTGCTCGTGCATTAACCTGTAAACGCTAACCAAACGATCTCTAACGAAAAGGTAGAACAGGTTAGATCCCATAGAAAATTTCGTCACAAATATCACAAGAAGATTCAACATGCCCGACTCGTATAAGTTTCCTGGCGTTTCTCTCAGAACCTCTAGACAACGTTAAGTGCCACGTCGATTAAATTCTCGTTACTATTTCCACTACGATTTGCAACTAATACATTCTCTCGTATAACAATAACAAGCTCGGTAATAAAACAAACGAAATCCTACGAGTCAAATTTATAGCCCGCCACTCGAACGATCTATGCTGCAAACAAATACGTGAAATACGATAATAACAATCGTAAGATCGAATACGTAAGACTGACGCGTATAAACAATTTCGTGACGAGGCGCGTGTTTAATTCGTGAAATTCCACGAACGTTAGGAAACTTTCGCGACTAACTGTACTTCCAAATAACATCGAATCTCTCTTTTTCCTTCGACCAATATAAATATTCGCTGTGTGCCATCTCGCGCGTGTCCACAGCCTCGATAATTATTACTCGATGGCTGTGTTCCTTTCACGAAAGTCT
This sequence comes from Bombus difficillimus, assembly GCA_014737525.1. Lineage (NCBI taxonomy): Eukaryota > Metazoa > Arthropoda > Insecta > Hymenoptera > Apidae > Bombus > Bombus difficillimus. The sequence goes on from JACXIT010000099.1 coordinate 2,380,854, forward strand.
CTCTTCCCACGCGCACTATAACGCTCCCTGTTATTTGCATATCTCTGCGTGACACGGCCGAGACAGAACAGACAGAACAGAAATTGCGGGGACGAGGAAGAGAAAGAGAGTCGCAACCCGATAAAGAGGGTGGAGAACGCGTCGCGCCGGGGTTGCTGAAGAGCGGAGCCACAGAGATGGAGGAAGAATCGCGACCGCTTTAAAGTAAGATTTTTTTCGAGCAATGCTTTCGTGCCTACCGCTTTGAGAAAAGAGTGGCCGTGGGTTTAATTAACTCGGCATTCTTCAGCTGCTGGGGGATGGACCAAGTTGAGGAAGCTCGGTGTACAGGGTGGGGGATAGACTTTTTCAAAATAATTACGCGACGATTCTGCTTGAAGAGACAGAAAGAGAGAGAGAGAGAGAGAGAGAGAGAGAGAGGACGCGCCTCGTCTGTTCTTTTGTCGATCGATTTGAAGAATCGCGACGCCATCGCAGCGACGGAGGAGACTGTATGGTGTTTCCGAGACATTAGGGCGTGTCGAGAAATGTTGCGTGTTTTGGAAGCTCCGTTTGTTAGAGCGAAATGGAAAGACGGAAGAACGGAACGTTTATTAACGTAATTTACGTGGAAATATTTTTCAGAAGAGATACAGGTATCGTTTATTTTAGTAGATGGGTTATTGATAATAACAGCCAGTATAGCGACATCGTATTATGGTTATATTCTGGACATAGATTAGCTAGAAACATTTATGTTGAATTTCTACGAATTTTTTTGTATGAATTGCTTAGATATTATAAATATAAGTTACGATCAAAAATTTCTACGCTAAATTTATGCAAATTATTTACGCGACTTTTGTACGAATTTTTATACGAATCGTTCGATGCTGAATGTTTGACGATCGTTGAGCATTTTGACAGAACAGCAAGCTTGTATCTCTCTTCGATATTCCATTAATTACTACTTTCATCGATCGCTGTACAATTTATTCAGACACGTGGAGCGTTCTGAAACTCGTACGAAGTATAAGCCAACAATCCTAATAGACAGCACAGAATTCGTGGAATACTTATCCTATATCTCGGTTTTACTCGGAAACTTGCCTAAACATTTCTCAGGAACTATCAATAACTACGCACCACTCCACCCTTAAGTATTCTCGTCTTGAAGGGTGCGCGATAACGCGCGTTCCTACTTTTACAGGCTTCTCTAACCCTTCACGCTTCTTCGGTAAAATGTATTCTTTCAAGCAATCCAACCATCTGCTATTTAAATAACCGAGATAATCGATATTCTAGGAATTATTCTAGTTGAGCAAAAGATACTTGTCCATCAACCGCGGACGAAATTTCATATCCACGTAAATTGAATAACAGCAAAGAAATTTTTCAATAAAGATTCGATAATAATCCAAAGGGGAAGGAAAGAAGAGGATGGTTAGGGGCGATATAAAGACGCGTTGCGAACATTTCGAAGGGAGCGAAGGAGAAAATTTCCAGGTTTTGATTCACGTTGAGACGCGACTTTGATTCTCTCCGACTGGGATAAAAGGGTTCTTGTCGAAGGACGGACACGAGTGGTGTCGTTACTCCCTTTTCACAGTAAGCTTCGCCACCCCCGTCCTGCCCGTGGAATTTTATTTGAAAGGGATTCATCGGTAGCTCCATTTCCATTACAGTGGAAACTTCTTCGCGAAAACGTATTCGATAATCTTGAAGGAACTTTTGAAAAATTACACTATTGAGAAATATTAATTGTCCATGCTTCTGGTTATTCCCGATTTATTAAAATTATTTAAATCTCAGATATCGATTCCTATACGGTAACTTCTTTTATTTGAGTTACAACTGTCACGATCTCCGATATATATATATATATGTCGAGTTATCATTGGGATTAGAGACGTTTAACGAACCTTCATTTGGATTAGTCATTGTTCTTATACAATATAGATGACAGTTAACGGTACAAATATGATTATTACAGAATTTGACAATTAGCCGTGGCGATTAGATACTCGAGATGCTAATGACAATAATCTTAGGTTCAATAACGAATACACGGTCAACACGATGGCAAATCCTTCTCCAAAGCCCAAATCGAACTGAACTTCCTTTCCACAATCCAAGTGGAACTCCTCTCGCGTACTTTTCTCTGTACCTCTCTGTACCCCTCGGGTCGACTATATTTTTCAGGAGGGCTATACCACTACGCCATACCTCTGTTAGGTAAAAACGTCCATCCCGTGATCGTGGCTACGTTTAGCAACCAAATGTGTCACTTGGAACCCAAGCCTACAGTCATAAATCTCGGGCAAACATAATCGGATTAAATCATAAACAACTACCTCTAAGTTTTATTATTTAAGTACAGCTACAATAAAAAATCTACACTAAAGTATTGGGGATTTTCCCAAAAATTCCAAAAGAAAGGCCTCGATGTTCTTTCATCTCCAACACACACATATATATATATATATATTTATTCGACCATTCGCGAAGAGATGCGATCGCGAGGAAGCACTTCATCGAGAGTCGTAAATTCCCGTTACGATTAGACAATCGACGCCACGAAATGATCGATCCCCTTATTTCTGTTAGGATAATAGGGGTAGTTCAGTGAGTATAACACTGAGTTTAACAGGTTATAATATTATATCTTTCCAACAACTTTACATAGAAGCTAGTTACGCTGGTGCGTATGTATAAGTTAAGTAGGTGACTGATTTAAGGGTGGAAACCCGGTTAAGAGACGTTGACTGTTCGAAAGGTTGGGGAATCAGTGAAGTTCAGTGACGATGCCGTGGCAGAGGAAAGCTAGGGATGAGTGTGTCTAGCGCACGGAACCATCGGATTTGTCGATGACAATTTTAGTTAGGAAAGTGAGGGCAGTAGACGTTGCTTGCGATTGGATATTAAAAAGGTTGATGGATTAGGAAGGGTCTTAGCCGCCCTCGATAGGAAGGTGCTAGTGGAAGATACCGAACGTGAGGAGAAGCAACTTTCCCGCATCTTCCCGTAGTAGACGATAAATGTAAGGAACGCTTGAAATAAAAGATACTTGTTTGGTCTGAAGGACCTTAACTATGAAAATGTCAAGATTTATGGTGGGTCCTGAAGGCCATTGTGGGTACGCAGCAAGGATGTGTAGATATCTGGTTGCCATCTCGACGTAACAATATATATACAAATTTTCATGGGAAATTTGTTTCTGTAACTCTTACCGGGCCATTCACTTTTTGACTGGCCGGTCGTGTTCCGATTTTGTTCGCCGTAACGCGGCGTTCCGCGTGGATATTCGTCCGTTTTCGTTGCGTCGATCGATCTGACGCTTTTGTAACGAGAGTTTCGAGCGAAACGGCAACGAAAAAAATCAAGGCAGCGATGGCGGAAAGGAGAGTAAGAAAGAAAGATAAAAAAGAAAACAGAGCGAATTAATACGTTTGATACGGGCTATTTCACTTCCGATTGCGCGAACGCTGATTGATTTAAAGCGATCTTGCCGTGGGCCCGCGTTCCTACGCTCGTCATCGCGCGCTGTACACCCGATTCGATTTAATTACGCGGAAACGCGTTTCCATTGGAGAAACGAATGGAAGAGTTCGACTTTTGTTGCGTTCTTGTTCCTAGCGAAAATGTTACCTGTCGTATAGCAACACTGTAAACCCGAGTACTGTATTTCTGACAGAAAGAGAGCAAGAAAAAGACGAGGATATTGCGAATTCGCGAAAACAATTGTAATCCGTTTCTTTTTTAATTGGATAAATTTTTCACTGAAATTTTTAAACGATCTCTGGGAATAACTTTGTAGAAACGCAGATTTGCAATGGACAGACACGATGTGGTTTCTATTTTCTTGCGAATATTTTAGTCGATAAGATAAATTTGTAATCGAAATCTACTAAAGTTTAATACTCCTCGCCGATACTTTTCGATAAAGAAAAAACATCGTAGAAGGTAAGGACTTGCAACGAATAGAACAGTTTTCTTTTTCCTTACGAACACTCTGATAGTTTAGGAGAAACGTAGATTCATTAGAATAATTTCCTAAGCCTCCGGTAATTATGTCATCAACTACCGCCAGTAATTTAGCATTTAAGGAACCGGAATCTCCGGTTGCCTCTTAATATATTAATATATACAAATGTCGAAGATTGGACAAACTCTTGCTAAACGCTTATCTATTTCCATTTCCATAACACGAATTTACGCAAACAATCAGGAGAAATGGCGGAGAGGACGATAAAGCGCAGCAGGGACGAGTGAAAATCATAATTTAGACGAGAATGAAGGGAAAAAAGAAAATTGGGGAATGGGTGAGCTAGACAGAAAGTGAGATGGATCGTTTTGCTCGGTGAGGCCGCAAGAAACGCCTTGAAAAGCTCCCGGAGTGCCAGTGCTGGTAGTTAGACTTTCAAATGAGAAGGGATTTAGCGTTAACAAAGAAGTAGAAACAAACGAGGGAATATATCGTGGCTGGTTGACTACAGGAACAACGAGGAGAAGGGTTGACGGCTCTCTTAACTCTTGATAACAATTATCGTTGCATACTCGAAGGGAAGTCGGCTAAAGTGCGAGCCAAATGTAGATCAGGATTTAACGAGAGATTTTTCACGTAAAATTTGCGATCCTAGTGGAAAACGTACGTATATTGTGGCTACTTGAAGTTAATCGGAAGAAATTGAGGCAGATAGTGAAAAATTGTATGTCGTATACATAAAAAAAAAAAAAAATGATTTCAAATTTATTATAAATTTCACTTACGATTAGAAGCAACATTTTCGATGTTCGAACTGTCGACGATTAAAGTATTTCGATATTACCAGTTACGTAGTAAGTTATTGTGCAAGAGGACCCGGATATCTTTATTCAGATTCGTCATTAATATTTAAGAGAAACAAGGTTTTCGAATGAAAGAGGAAAAAGCGAAAAAATTAACGTATTATCGAGACATGTAAATAAAGCAAAGTCCAAAGGAGCGAGGCAAAGTAGAAAGAGACGGTCACTGGACGGACGGACTTGGCTGACCATAGCGAAAGATGGTGGAGTAATTCGACGCGTCAGACGTTGCCAGACGAACGTTCTAACATCACGGAGATCCAGAGATGATCCCAAGGGATGAATAGAAACGATCCTGTTTACTCTTTCCCTGGTTCAACGCTGCAGGCAACACAACGCAGATATTTACAAGAAGAAGTTTTATCCACCGGGTTTCTTCCTTTTTCTTGCTTGCTTTCTTTCTTTCTTTCTTTCTTTCTTTCGTTTGATTTTTCTGTGCTCGTGATTCAGTGAATGATCATTCGGATTTACGTTCCTCTCTTCCTTTCCATTTCTTTCTCACGTTTTTGTTTTCTTTCCAACAACGCGAAAGAAATTCTCCACCCTCTTGTTTCTTCGCTCGAGAATTTCTTTCGCGTTGTTTTTGAACGATCGCTTGCGAAATCCACGCTTGAATAAAGCTCATCCTGACAATGGATATCTCTGCAAGTTTCAAGGAATCGATATCGTTCCAACACCGAGTTTTCTACCGTAGAATCGAGGAAACTTGGTCTTTTCAGGTCTTTCACGGTTCGATCGGCAAAGCTAAGCTTAATTAACCCTTTGCTCCAATCTTTCGACAACTTTATCCAATCTTGTCTCTTCGAATTCGTAATCTGCGAATCGTAATTGTCGAAAGAAGTTGCACGGTTTTCTCAAATTTCGAGAAACTCTCGCTGTCAACTGATTCTCAAGAAAATAATCGTTCATTCTGAATATACGTTTGCTACGAATATCTTCTAATTTCTACATACGTAGATTGGTTTCAAATTTGACGAATATAATTACAATAGTCGTGTCTCGTTACAGTATCAAAATGATATCTCAGAATGTTTTCTATACCACATGGACGTCAAAATTTTACACGATAAGTTTCCAAATATTTTCATGATTTACAGATTTATTCCACTCTAATGCGATTAATGACAAAACTTAGCGAGATATTGGCTCGTCGAATTAAAATTGTGGGAGAAACGATGTCACATGCACCGCCTCTAAGGCAATGAAATTTTTCCTACGAGACTCTGTTCTCGAGAAAATCGATTTCGAATATTCTCCTCGAGCGGTTACAAGCGAGGATTGTTTTAACGCTCGAAGAACCGACGACTCGAGAGTAGTTACTCGAGAATAACGACTCTCGTTTCACCATCAAAGCGTCCGTCATTTCCTATGTAGAATTGTTTAGGCTCTGTACGAAGTTCAGCGCCGGTTCTCAGTGTCCAGGGCGATTTGCCACTTCAAAGAGATCCTGTATCATTGAACCGAGTAAAGTAATTGGATGAGCCAAGGTTCGCGCGAATCGAGCCGCGTGTCGCTAAAATTTTCACCAACGAAAAAGTTTCTTCGTGGTTGTACCTACGCTTGACGAGTTTAGCTCGACGAGGAGTTTCTCGAATTTTTCTATCGCAGTCTGCCCTTCTTTCATCGAGCAAGAAACGCTTTCGATTTTTAAGAAAAGCGATTCTTCGTATCTCGTATTTTCTACAACTAGATTTTTCCATATTCCCGTGAAAATCGAGAGAATTTGAAGTAAGAGGAAAACACGATTAGATTAAAATTCTCATATTTATTCGTCGGAACGTAAAATCCTACTACGTTCGTCGTCTGTTCTCGCGCGAAAAATCAACGCGATTTCCACGATACACGCGGGAAAGCATGCAAATCGTTGGGTTTGAACGTAGCTAGAGCGCCCAGCCTCGTAGGAAATTGACTCGTGACTAACGAACCGAGAAGACTCGCCGAGTTCCGACAAAATGGCCTCCACGCGCAACCAAACGCTCCCTCCTCCCACTTGATACCTGTTTCTGTCGATTAGAGCCTTCGAACTGCAGGCTGCACGTGACGTCCGCTCGTAAAAACCGCGTAACGAAATGAAAATCTGCGTTTATCCGTTGCGGACGATGCTACCCGTCTCGATACTGTGAAATTCACCAAGGAACATAAAGTTCGTTAGAAGCAATTTGCGAATAGCACGCGATTATTTTCCTGCTCGTTACCAATAGCCTCGGGAACCTGACAGCTTAAAAGATTTGTCGAAATAAGCTAAGTTGGTCACGTCGAAGATATATTTCGTTACAGAAGTTGTATCTATCTAATCCGCGGTTGATGTAGCGTAATGTAATGTAGTAATATAAATATAATATTCCTGTTACATCGGCCGACTCTCTACCTAAGCCAGGCCACTTACCGCGAGCAAGATGATATCCAGATGTCTACACATTCTTACTGCGCACCCTCAATAGTCTTAAGGACCAACCATAAATTTTAGGAATTTCTAGCCAAGGTCCTTCAGACCGAACAAACATCTTTTTACCAATGCGTTTTCTAAAGCTTATTGTTTACCACGAGAAGACACGGGAAAGTTAGTTTTTCTCACGTACGAGGCTTTCCACTAGCACCTTCCTATCGAAGGCGGCTAAGACCCTTCCTAGTCCATCAACCTTCTTAATATCCGATCACAAGCAACGTCCACTGCCCTCACTTTCCTAACCAAAATTGTCATCGACAAATCCGATGGCCCCGCGTGCTAGACACACCTGTCGCTAGCTTTTCTCCGACACAGCATCGTCGCTAAACTTCACTTATTCTTCACCGTTAGAATAGTCAACATGTCTGTACCGGGTCTCTACGCTTAAATCAATCGCTTACTTAACTTGTACATACGCACCAGCGTAACTATCGTCTTTACAAAGTTGTTGGAATAAACATTAATTTATACCTGTTAATTCAGTGTAAACTCGATCGAATCACCCTTATTATCCTAATAGAAATAAGGGGATCGATCAGTTCGTGGCGTCGATTGTCTAATCGTAACGGGAATTTACGACTCCCGTTGACGTGCTTCCTCGCGATCGCGTCTCTCCGCGAGTGAACGAAACAAATATAAATATAATATTCCCATAAAATTTAAAAAAATGTATCAAGCTTCCTAATTGTCGTATTAATCCTTTGCATTCTGAATTTTATTTCAATTTCGTTATCAGTAGCTCCCAACGCTTTTAAGTGTTTTATTTGAAATTTACTTTAACTAAAGAATAAAACAATTTAGATAAATAAAGGAAGAGACAAACTCAATTTCCAGGATACAATCCTGGTTTTCTTTCGTACGTTTCACAAAAATAAGGTAGAACTGAAAGAATGTCGTGTGGGACTCCCGAGATAAAAATTGATATCGAGTCAGATACAACTTTTAACAAGACTCGAATTCTACAACTCAATTCGTCGATATTGATCGTGATTAAATTAAAAAAAAAATAAAAAGAGAGAACAGAAAGAGTTCTTGAAAAAGAGTCGAGAATTATTTACTCACCTCGGAGGATCTGGTAGAGGAAGACCTTAATATGGTCGGGGCTGAGATGCTGAGGGCTGACGATGATCTTGTGCAGGTCGCTCTGAAGCAGCTCCGTGATCACGTATCTGTGCGGATGCTCGTTAAGGAATTTATGAACAATCATCGAATCTTAACTGAAATTAAACCGTATCGAAGGAACGAGCCGCTCGATTACCACGGCTGATTCTCTCGCAGCGTCATTTACACGATCCTCTACGACTCGCGATAAAACCTTACCAACGAATATTAACTCTCTATATGCTGGTCGCTCGATAAAACCAGCTCGATCTATCAAGCTAATCGCGTGAGTACACGCGCGGGAATCAATTTGAACGACTCGTTCCGGACCGCTCCCTTTCTCGTTTCCTTTTCGTTTTTCCTTCTTCTTGGAATCTAGGGTATCCTCGTTGCGCACTTGTTACAGCAACATGAGCTGATAATAGTGCGAAGTGGAATGTAAGAAAATTAGAGTTACGACTGGATTATATAGGTGGATCATTAGGAAACGGATTGCTCTGAAATTACGAACAGATAGACGAGGATAAGACGAAGATAGTGGTAGAGTTGAATTATTACAAATTGCCGCTATCAAATTCATAGGATGTTTCATTAAAATTTATCTGCGTGATTTGAAAGTTTACTCGCGAATTGTGAAAGTTTAATAGCGTAAATTGGAAGGTAGGAAAATTAAAGCTGGATCATCGTAACAGGTGGATTATCGTAAATTGTATTTTTCTACAACCAGTGAGTAAGTTACGTTGTATAATGGTACTTATAGAAAATAGCGTGAAATCTGTTAACACGTAGATCGAATCTACGCTAAAGAAGACATCCGTATCTTTCGTTCGCGATCATCAAGAAAATATTTCTTACATATTTGTAATTACAAAATTTCCCGATAGGAATCCTGTTTCAATCATCCTTAAAACATGTCAACAACCCTAGCGAAACCTTCTGTTCCGAGTAATTTACCATTTTCAACGATAAATCTTTCAAAATGCGAATAAAATAAGGAACAAAAACTAATCTTCATCGGAAAAATAAAATGGTAACAGCGTCGATCGGAACGTCTGCTACGACGAAAACCTTGGCAATCAGGTGGTTCTCGTTCCTGATCCGTCGGCTTAATGGATTCCTTCGTCGGCCTCGAACAAGTTAATCCGTCGAAATGAAGGGAAAAAAGGAGGGGAATGGCGTACAAGGGGAGAAAAGAAGCGGAATAGAAAAGAAAAAGAGAGAGAGAAGAATCGAGCCCGATGACGTCGAGCCGTGACGAAAGTAGCTGGCCTTAATAAACCTGCCGGGGTAATTTACAGCGCTTGGCCCCGGCTCCACGGGGTGAAACTTCTTTAGAAAGTTAAGCCGCCACCGTTCGCGGACAATGGCGAACGGAAACTCGCGTTACCAGAAGTATCCACTTCTGTTAATGGAGCTGTGGATAAAAGTGACCCATCGCGTTTCCTTCGTTAAACGTTTGCTTCGATTAATCGTGTTTGTACGTTCTGAAAGGGGATTCCGTTTTTATATCGTGTCTCGAAGATGATAGGAAGAGAGATGGACATTTCTAGGAGCGTAAGGAAAGTTGGTTCGTTGTCGTTTGAAGTTGCGAGATCGCGATCGAGTCGATAATTTAAAGCCTGGAACATCGTTCTCTCTCTCTAAATCTTTCCTTAATCCCCTCGTACGAAAAATGAAAAACGCATGCAAAGAAGTTTTTACAGACATCATCAAACGTATGGTCAATTTTTTGTAGCCAACAACTCGCTCCCGATAGGACGTTAAACGCATACGAATAACGAAACGGAGCAAATTCACGATCGAACAAAGAACGACAAAAATTTCCATTTCACGCTCTTCGAAATTCGTTTCACAGTCATTTTCGACGACTCTCCGAAAATTCGTTACAGACCCTCTCTTAGAAAAACCTTCGAGCTCCTTAAATTTATGCCACGCGAAATCCTACGTTGAAAATGAATCAAAACTAAGCGGATTAATCCGAATCACATCGTTGGCCAGAAAAAATCCGGAATCTCGGCATATCGACGAAAAACACGGAGCCTGTAAAGTTGGCCAATTACCAGGGTTACGATAATCGCAAGCATCCCCTTGTTCGCAAGAAACTTATCGACCCCCTGCCGTAATTTCGCTGCACGGTAATTTCACGATGGAAGGAGAAAGAACAGGCTCTTCGATCGACAAGCCATGCCACGAAGAAAGGGTAGAGTCAAGAAAGAGGGCAAGCGGAGGCAATAAAAAGTACTCGAAAAGTTTTTACGCGATCCGAACGATGGTCGAGCGTTCGGCTACGCCGGAAGTAAATGGGGTGGCTGTATCGAACCGTGCCATCATGCACGCGCCTCTTTCTCCGCTTCCGCTGTAAATCGGAACTCCCCGACCACGGCATTTACGAACGTTCGATTTCATCTTTTTCACGTTGATGTTCCCTTTTTTGTCTCGCGCGATGTGTCGTTCCTACGTTATTAGGATATTAGTCGATCGTCTTATAATTTTTCACGTAGATGTATACGTGTACGTATGAAAGTAACGAGCATTTTTATTCGACTTTGTATCGTTGACAAGATCGATAGAGCCCTATACGATTTGATATTTCGTTAAAAGCTACGGTAGATTGTTCCGTAATTGTCTATCTTTCGTAAAAAGCAATTGAAGTTGTTTCGAATCGTCGAATAGCACGTTTGCACGGTATATTTCCGCTTTGAGAAGAAAAAGACGAAGAAAGAATTAAATTAGCCTAACAGAGAGGTACACGAATAAATGTCACTGTGTAGTAATAGCTATCTTATGGATTATTTATCTATTCCTCTTTTCTACGCTATCTCGTACGCTTTTATAATGGGTGACATTATTCTACCATTAATGTTAACGCGATTCGTTCCCAGCTAACTCCTCGTTCTCCCGTATGAAATATTAAAATCTCTTTCACATGTAGGATACTCTAATCGAAAGACAGATGTGTCTTCGGTTTTCTTCCGCTATTCCCATTCGAGAAGCCAATTATTTTATTCGACGCATCTATCGAAAGAACGAAGACGATGAGGCAAAATATACGATAAAATACGAAACACGAGCGTACGAACGATTAAATATCATTTACATTTTCTCGTTTCCGAAACCTTGGAAATGTTCCAGAACTCTCGCATTTCCATCAAAATACTCCATCGCAAGAACCATCTCACCCGCCGTATTTCCCCATCAGCCTTCCCCGTACGAGAACGTAATTCATCTTCGATCGGCGCGCGCGTCCTTCGAAATTTCGTTTTTATCCAGCACGACGAGCACATAGTCAAAGTGAAAGAGAGAAAGAGAGAAGGTTGAAGGAGAATGAAATAGTATAATGGCGGAATGAGGTCGACTGGTAGGTTGGAATGCAGGTAGAGGCTGGCTGCGAACCTGGTGTGGTATGCAAGTCGACTGGTCCGGCTGGCTTCGGACTGAAACACCTAAGCGCGTACAGCCTTTGCCGACGTTCCGCTCTTTCGAGCTGTGTCTCTTCTGAAATACGATCGATGGACCGCTTCGTACGCGATATTTCCAAGTAGCAGACGCGTCCACGGGATGCACACGCTCATGGGAGGCCGGATATTTTCGCGAGAAACGAATGGTGTACGAGGCCGCGCCGCGAGTTAAGAACCTATCGCCGGTAACCTGTTTCGAGATCCTCCAAGATTGATCGATCGATTTGACGGCTGGTGAGAATCCGTGCAGCGATTCTGACCAAGAGAAACTGGAACTGGCGGCATGCGATTCTTCCTCGTCAGCCATAATCCAAACCTGACCATCCAAATTTCTTCCGATTGCGAGAAAATAAAGGATGATTTATCGGTGGAAAGGTTGAGACACAGCGAATTGGACAAGTAGATTGCTGCCCGATAATAAAACTGCATTGTATCGTTATACAGCGACGATATTAGATCGCGTAGAAAGTTTGTTCGCATGTTTTTGAAACATCGTTACTTTGTAAGGTCCGTTTCGTCAACGATGTTCGTATCATTTCATTAATTAATTAAATTATTCACCTCGTAACTTCAAAGCCTGTGCTGTTACGTTAATAAAATTCTGTATTTAACGCATGATACGTGCGTTTCTTCTTCAAATCATTTAACAATTACTTATGAAAAAAGTTGTTCCTCTGACTGTAACATTTTGTGTTATCACAACTTTCTTTGGTATTCATAGTACGATGAATATTCCAATATTCTGTCTGACAGTAAACACCAACCAAGTGTACCAACCATAGAATCCGAGAATTTGAAAAAAGAAACAACTTAAAATTATCTTAAAAAGTCTTTCATTAAAAATCCATAAAACTAAGCGGATTGCTAATGCTTTTCGAATTGATAACGATTAATAGAAGAAAGATACCCGATAACCACGGATTATCTCTCGCGCTTGAATTTTGACAGAGATGATAAAGGATTCTTCGACGTAACGAGAGAGACACTTCTCGCTCGAATACTTTTACCAACAACGCGATACTTGGCATACGACAACTGCGTCAAACGCGTTTACGAGTTTGTTGCTTTACAAAAAAAAAAAAAAAAGGAAAAAAAAAGAAAAAAGAGAAAAGAGGTGAAAATAAACTGCACGATCCTTCACGTTCAACGGTTTTCACTCCGACTTCATCGGCCGACAAACGTCGATGAAGAGAAAAACGATAGAACGCGTTGACTCTCGCTAATCGCGCGCCAGATCTACCTCGAGCCAATTACGAAATATCCTTTTTCCGTTTCTCAAACAATTCTCGCTATTTCGACTACCTCTGCGAATTTTCCGACACTTGTTCGGACATTGTTTTAGGATCGAAAGCGAAAAAGGTTTTCTCGTTAATCCAACGAACCGAGTATCACTACGGAATTAATCTGGAGACGTTTTAAGGCGTGAAACGACGAATAAAAATCATTATGCCGCATACGTGACAGTGAAAATCCATGGAGACGAAACAGAATTCCGGCGAGCTTCGATCGATCGCGGCCGAAGGGCTGCGGATGCTTTCAGCGTATTATTTAGAATTCGCGCCGAGATTTAATCGCGTTTGCGGCTCCATCGCGATTTCCCGGTTCGCTTTTCACCGACGCCGTGTCGATCGAGTGCCATCGAAACACTTTTAACCGCGTCGCCATCAATCCTCCACGAACGATACGAAATAAAAAAAAAAAAGACGCGTAAAAAACAATCGTCAGCTTTCTCTTGACAATCGGTCGGGTCTCGATAAGCTTAACAATCTGCTCGATGAATCTCGATTACCAATAAACTACACGCGTGAAACGCGATCGAAACGACGAGTCGATGTTGGAACTCTTTCGAATACACTATACTAGGAAGGGAACAGCTAAGAATTCGTTTAAACGTTTCGATCGTAATAGAAGAAATTATTATATATATATGACAAAGTGCACAAAAGAAATGGCAAGTTTAAACGAATGAATTAATACAACTTGATATGCAAATGTGCCTGAGTTTCTGTATCTTCTTAAGGGTACTAAAGGTTTCCAAAATCTTTATGAATACACTTTATGAAAGTAAAATTGGTTCTTGTAACCTTAGTTTTAATCTTAATTGTATTAAATAAGGACATAAGGTACAGAGAAAGTACCAAGAAGAGCAGCAGGGTTTAAAGTACATTCCAAATACTTTCACTGAAAAGTTCTTTTTATTATTCAAAAATGCTCGCGTTAAGTTCTACGTGTACACGCAGATAGGACGAATTAAAAAAGGAGGAAAAATTCATTGAACGAGCAAAGGCTGATACGTTAGTCGTTGGATTCACGATCGTTTAATATTCAACTGGTTCTCGTGAATCGCGAAAAGGAATTAACGCGTGATTATCGATGTAAAGGGTGAAGCGCTTATCGTCCGCTATAATAGAGTTTGCTTTAACACGTTTAATAAAGCGATTCACCTGGCAATCATCCCCTGGAAGAAACGCCCACGTAACAAATTGTTGAAACGGGACCGAAGTAAAAGGCCAACAATAATCGATCGCTTTGATCGATGGGTTTTAAAGTTTTAACACGTTCGACGGATATCTCGGTGAAAGGTCGAGTCTCTGTTTGGTCTCGAGCATTTAAGAAGCAAGTTTTCGCGGTACTGCTGTATATATATGGCTAGTTGATCTGGATAAAAAGATTCCATTGTTCCAGTGGAAGTAACGAATTGCACTTTCGCTGCGATTGGTTGTGCGATCGACAGTGTCTAATGGGTGACACGCGTCGTTCGATACGTGGAATTCTTGCGCCGTTGACGAAGCGACTGTGAAACAGCGTGGTCCGATTTCGTTTGAGAAAGTTATCAAACTTTAGAAAGCTGTGAAATTAAGAACTATTAAGAACGAAGAATTAGTTATGCTGTCGTCGTCGAAGGATAAATAATATCGAGTATACTGGCTCGCAACTGGACTCAAGTAACGCTATTCGCGTGCAACGAGAGATCGCACAAGTGGCAAAAACATTAACGAAGACTATAAACTACGATACCCTTAGTTCGTAAATATCAACTTTTATCGAATAAACTTTACACATAAACTGGCTGATTCCCTGGACCACCATAGTAATTTCAACTTTCAACCATTTAAAAGCTTCGCCAACACCGTTGCAAACTCTCTTTGAAACTCCTAAATTCCATCATTATGTAACAACTTGTTAATCAAGCATGTATGTATTTAAAGTACGATGACTACAGAAAGTATTGGCATACACCTTTGTTTTTCCATCAAACGATCTTTGACGAGTATCGATACACGTCTAAGGATGATCGTTCGCGTTATTCTAATAACATAAGGGAAGGGGGAAAGAGAAAGACCCTTCTAGTTAATCGATTAACTAGCACGAACCTAACGCGGTTAGCGGCGTTGCCGAATTAGCATAGATTATCAATATTACCGGGCTAGACAAATATTTACGTTATCCAGAGATCACGCTACGAAATAGCGCGATTATTTGGGGTAATAACACGGTTCACCGCGTACCTCCGTCCCACACGTTTAATGCGTGCCCTTATTTTGAAACATGAAAAATATTGGAAAATTTGGAACAGATATGAAAGTTTCCGGCGATAGATATTTTAAAAATCTTTTTTCTATGAAACGTGTTAAACGTATAAAACACGTTATATACGTTTGCCTTTTTCCATTTTATCAATATGTAATCCTCTTTTGATACTCTTTTCCTCCCACGTTCAATGTTCACATAACACCATTAAAAACAGTATATATTTCTTCATATAGCAGGACTTTCAATACTCTCTGATAATCGTGAATTAAATTCCATTTCCTTCTCCGCCTTTATTCCATTTCCTCCTCCGCTTTCACCTTCCTCTTTTTGCATATTTTTCAATGGAACGAATTTCTCTGAATGACGTTGCCTAAACTAACACACTCACGTTCCCAATTCTTTCATAGACCTTTGATTTCGCAACTTTCAATCGCCGTTCACCTTTTCCCTCGTTCATCCATCCCCTATCTAACCGCCGCAGCTGCATTTTTTGGGTTTTCATCGTCGCGCACAGCCTTTCACCTTCGCGACAAATAAAGCTTATCGAAAAACCGCGATATTTTTGCTTTCGTACGTTTAACTCGCGCGGTTTCACTCTTGCGAGGGTCGATTCAACCCTCGAACCTTTTACCAGGCGCCTGTTCCTCGGCATTAATTTTCACTCCACTGTCGTTTGAAATCATCGTCGTCGACCCTTTGATCAACGTTGCTACGTTCGAAAGAGCGAGCAAGAACAGCCGATCTCCGGTGATTCGTACCTCGTTACTTTTGATCTCGCATTAAAATCGAGCAAAAGTTAACAGATTCGTTATTCTATTTCGCGCGTCTTCTTCAAACGACACCAAACATCGCAGACGCCTTTTCCCCCTTCCCTTTTATCTTTGTCCCCGTCAAAAGTTGATTTTGTACCATCTTTTTTTCGTGTCATCCTCCAAACGATTGCAACCTGCGTGTTCCGCGAGCTAAAAAGAGACCGGCGAATCGAAAAGCGGGAAACTTCTCAAAGATCCAACCGTAAAGAGCAAACGCCCTGCAACGATCAAACGTTTGGCAAAATATTCGAAAAACTCTTTCTCTGTCCGTCGTTCCTACCTTTTGATATCGGGACTTCGCGCAACACTTTTCAACGAACTCTTAAAATCGGAGAAACGTGTTCGCAGAGTGAATATGAGGAAAGAGGCATATAGTTTTCGAGGAGCGTCCTGATGTTTCTAAGTATTAATCGGAAACGGAGCGAAGTCGAAAGTTTTCCAAGGGATTAACGAGACGTTGGATGGAAGGGCGGGTTTTGAACAGCGTTTTACTCTCGGTGAGAACCCTTTGACGAGCTGACCTTTTCAGAGCCGACGCACCCTCGGGGGTTGATCCCTTAACTCGGAACCGCGGCGATTCTACCGTGTTTCGCGCGATTTCCTTTTACGAACGCGCGTGCCGATCCCTGGCCAGGAATTCGCTCGATGAAATCTCGAATTCCGTGTGTGCTCAATGGAAATGCGAATCACCGTTTCCATTAGAGTCCGATGCTCGAGTTTGATGGGATAATGAACGGGGCTGAGGAATTCCATATAGCTTCCTCTTTTTAATCGACAGCTGTAATTTTGATTATTTAAAAGGTTTGTAGGGAGTTATAAAGTTCTTGGACAATTTTCCGGGTGAATCGGGGTGGCAAACATTATTTCAAATATTTCCTTCTAATTGCAAGTCGTAATTGCGATTATCGTGTATTTTTCATAAAATCTAAACGTCTAACGAGAACGAAGAATCGATGGAAAATTGAAAATCTTCATCGAGCAAAATCGAAATCACGAGCGACGAAGGAAGAAACGCGCGAGAAACGGTAACCACTTCCTGGTCCCGTTGCTCGTCGCCAGCTATCGATCGCGGATTTCCACTTCCGCGTCGCGCGTCCGCGATTTCCCTTTTCTCTTTCAGCCGAAGGAAATGATTGCGAGGAAGGTTTGGCGGTCGAGTTGGTGCATGGCGCTCGGGGCGCAGCGATTGGTGGATCGATGCGTGTCTGCCTCCTGGTAGGCACGTCGACCGGTTCCTGGACAAAGCGACTTGCCCCTAGCATCACCCGGCGCGAAGGGAATCGAGTATCCTGCCGTTTCTCCTGTCCTCCGCCTCTCTCTTCTCCTCTCCATAGTCTTGCGCCGCGATACCGGTCCGAGGAGGAAGAAGAACCTGGAAGAGTTCGGATTCTTCGCTCGAACTTCGCCGTCACGCTCCTTCCACCATTCTTCTGCCAGTTTTTTCACATTTTCACGGCGGGTGTCACGTTCGCGTGACTCTGGTCGTAATCGGCGATTAGAATAGCGCGCAAGTAGCGGTAGAAATATTGTCGCAAAGTAAGACAGGTGTTCGAGGAACGTCGAGGAAACATAGAAACGTGTCGAAACGTTCGAGTCATGTAAATCCGGAGGAAAACGAGACGGAATCTCGCGGCAGGAATAAGAAGCTTTAAACAGAGAATCGCGTGCCACATCGTGAAAGTGTTCCGAAGAACTTCGAAAAGAAACGACACGGATAAAAACATAGAGAAGAATGGTTTCTGGGTGAAGTTCCCGTTTGTCTCGGGTAATTTTTGCTTCGATAGTCGTTCTCGCGGTTCGACGATGCTTTTTAGATTAAACGTGAAACTTGCTGAAACGTGTATCGTCGACGAATCAAAAGACGATCGATAAACCGAGCCAACGTCTTTCCTTAAAAGCTCCAGCTAGTGTTTCCGGACGAATGTTCGGTAGGTGAATCTCAATTTTTCACAGGATCTTCCTCGGTCGAGCGATCATCGATGTCACAGGGATGCACCTCGCCTGTCTTTGTTACACATGGCGTAGGATAACAAAGAAGAAGAAAGAGAAACGAAGGGAAAAAGGAGGAGGAGAAAAGTTAAGGACGATGATGAAGGCTTAGAGCGCGAGGTGTTCGAGCAAGGCCAATCCGGCTCGTCCGACCGGTCAACCGAGTTCGAACTCGGCTGGCAAACAACTACGGGAACCCGACGAGTCTCGGGATTCTTCTGCGGCCGATTCCTGTTGTCCCGGCGAAAAAAATACCGATCTACACGGCGCGTGCAAATTCTACGCCCAGATCCTTCTCCTTACTTCGAATCGCCGATCTTTCGATTCGAGTTTCAGGACCCGACGATCGAGGATTCTGTTCGCTCGACCCTCTTTGGGCATTGCGTAGGTGTTTCAAGGTTTTTCATTGAAATTTGGAGGCGTGTTGGAAGATCGATAGTATCCGGATTTTAAAATAAACAGGATTATTTTGGATTTAACGAATGGCGAGCAGAAAAAGAAGAGGTGAATGAAAATTATAAAAAATATGGGGGTTTATATAACAGTTCATAATGAAAATAAATATAATATGAATGAAATTTAGGTTAGAGTGCTTAGGGGAAATATGAGAGTCTGTTCAAGGGTGCATGGTGAAAGTATAATGCCAAGATGCATTTTAAGGACGGTGACGAAAATATGAAAATTTAAAGAAGGGTCTACACCGGAAATATAAATATCGCAAAACGAATTTCTAAGTGTAATATGAGAGAACGATATTAGCATAGAAAACGTAATAATAAAGATCCAAATGCAAAACACAGAATAAATATCTTATGCGCCTTTTGATAGACATTTTTAAGTACTGAAAGGGACAATACACCTAATCGATTAAAGCAGAAAAAGTTGACCGATTCTGCGAAAGAAAGATACAGTGGCGATCAAGTGACACAACGGCCGCGTATGGAGAAACGAAAACTCAACTAGAAATAAAAAATGGATCGTGGAATCTCGTTTCAGCAGGCGGGCCAACGGTTCTTTTTATATAATAGCAGAGAAATGGAGGAACGAATAAGGCGAATGGAGGAAGAAGAGAGGAAGAGAGAAACAAAGGACGGGCTCTCGGCCCAAAAACTGCGCAAGAGCGATCGATACACGGCACGATACTCGATATATTGCGGAGAAGCTGCCGGAGAGGAAGTTACAATCGATGTTTCCGGTTCGAGGCACGTACTCGTCGAAAACACCGTTTTCCCTGTTAGAATAAAGCGAACTAGGCGTCGTTGTGCTGTCATTCGATTATTGCGATTCAATTTTTCGTCTCCGCGCTAGAATTTGAAACCTTTGAAAGCTTCGCATTTTATTTCCACGTGTTTTATTTCACGTTCCATTTTAATTATCCCTCTGACGATTAAATAGCGAAACAATACGCGAAAGTTGCGCGGATAAAATGTTATCGAAAGACGCGAATAAAGTAACGTTAGAGAAAGAAAAGTACTTATTCGTGTAACAGATACTTTAAATTTGTAGATAGATTACGATTTAAAGAGAAGATAATTTATTGCGTGGTATTATAAATATTTCAGTTTCGTCAAATGTCGTGCAATTGTAAGCTTTAAACGAAAGAAGAAAAGACGTTAAACAAGTGTTTCGCTAAACAACAAGTTTACCAAAACCAACGTGCACAATTTCGCACAATTTCTCTCCGAAGAAAGTTTGATTAAATTTCGAGCTAAAAAGCTTAAAACATTCGCGTTTAATATTCTTAAAAGTCAAACGAGGAAAGTCCACTCGGTTCACAGTTGTTCCGTTCGTTCCTTCTCTTTTCTTTTTTTTCATTCCTCTAAGCCGCGTTTTTGACGTACACGTTCCTTTCCCCGGCTCCCAGCAGCGTCGTTAGCAGCCACGAAATTTATTCAGAATTTTCCCCTTTCTTTTTTCATCTTGCGCGTGCGGTAGCGAATTTTCTCTCCAACCATATGGTCGAGAAATTTCAACGGTGAAACTTCAACAAAAATTCGACTCGGCACAAGCTACGACGAACGACACGACGTTGTAATTTTTCAATCCTCTGGACATTTATGGTTCGACAGATTTCCTGTCTATTCGTCACAGATGCGTAAATATTCAATACGCAAATGCTGATAAAATATATGACGTAAGAGATCTTTGAAACAGATCTAATTTTTCACCCGTGTGAGAACAAACATCAGGATTTTTCAACTTGGATCGCAGAATCGATCGGTATCTCGATGAGTTTGGTCGCAAAGTTCAAGGGATCGGATGGAGGACTCGTTGGACGCGCGCCTTATTAAGCCAGAATTCCCAATCGACTTTCTTCCACGGCGTCGCGTGACGTCATTCGAGGCTTTATTAAGAAGCAGCATCTCCCACGGGACTCGAAGCCTCCAGACTATACGAAGAATCCTTAAACCGTGATCCAGACGTCGTTGATTGGCCATGAATAATCGACAGCCCCTCTACAATTTCTTTTCACGTTTTCTCCCTCGAACACGCACCAAGAATACAAAAATTTCCATTTCCACGCTACAACGAGTAAAAATGTTTGTAGGTGGGCGACGAAAAGAGATCGATACGGGGGTGGTTTGTTATAAAAAATTCTTTCTCTCAAATTAGAAGCTTAACTTTTTCGTAGTCCAAACAACATTTTATATTTAACATCGATTATTCGGTACTAGTCGATAAGCTATTTTCAATAGCTGTTCTCAAATTGCAATGCATTTTTGTACTTTCGTTATCAATAACGTGTATATCTACGTATTGCTAATTAAATCAACACGTTGTACAAAAAAGAGAAAATACTCGTACGTTAAAACCGAGAATAATCGAGCTTTCTTTTTCTCTGGGTAAGTTCATTTTCTTCTATATCTGGCATTCTTCAGGAAGCATAAAGTAGCTTTTATACGTATATTTTTTTCCTATAAAATCATTGATTATCGAGAATCAGGGAATATGGAAAGCACGAGGTCGTTTATTTACACGCGCTTCTCTGCGGTCGTTTTATCGTTCGAGTCAGCGTTCGTGATAAAAGAGCGGAGGAGAGAGATGGATCGTCGAGGCCAATTTGATGGGATGTGTCGCCGAGCGGCGAAAAATCAACGTCCCGCGAAAAATGACCTCCATAGGGGTGAATTGAAATTTCGCGAAATAAAGGTTCGCGGTTTCCGGTCGATCATCGATGAACGCGCCACACAACACCTCGTTCAACGATTAAATCTTCGTTATGGCATGCATATGACCAATAAACCTCGATCCATTCTTTCGCTTTGCCCACGAATCTCATTTTACCCCCTTCCATCCATGGAGGATATTTCGGTCGTAGATTCGCGCGAAGGATACTTTGGTGAAGCGTCTTTTATCGATATTTAAAAACAATATAGAAGAATCGTAGTTTAATTCTTCTAAAAGTAATAGAGCAACGGAATTTTGAAACGGAGGACGATACGATAGTTCGTGACGTTATGTTTTGCGTTCATTTGAAAAGAAAAGTCTATCTCGAAGGTATAACTGTCGATAAAAATATAAAATAGAGCTCAGAAGCTATATCCCACGTTTTACGAAGTCTTTACATACGTGCAAAGTACCCATGGAAGATAAAACGTTGATACGAAAATATTTTACACGATGTTTCTTTTTCTACTCTTCAAATAAGCAACCTAACCCAGCCGCAAAGAATAAAACAAATGAAACTACAACAGATAAAACTACAACAAAATTGGAACCATCGAACGTCATAGTAAAACTCTCTAACCTAACTTCAACTCTCAGCCAGAAATGTTATCTACACGCCGGACGTTTTAAATTTCGATCTTCAAAATTCACCATTTAATTTCGCAAATTTAAATTCGAAATTTAAAAGGCTATATAATTTCTAATTATGATCGACTATCGTTCCGACGTTGTATCGTCCAGAAGCTGCCCTTCATCCTTGTCCCAAAAATGTATTTATAGACTCTGGTTCCTCCTTCGCGATACATATAATAGCACGAAGCAGTTGCGAACAGATGTGCGTCGATGCTGCGTGGAAAATCGAATTTCTCCCGTGAAATCAGGCCAGTAACGGCCGTAATAGAAATTCATCAGCGACTGTAAATTAATTTTCCTGGCGAAACTTTGGCTGTCAGCGAGCTGCCACTGATACGCGGCCACGCTTTCGTTACGCGATCACCGGTTCGTTCTGATCATTCAGTTGTTTCCCTCTCATCCGTGGGAAAGCGTTCGTTCGGGGTCGTCGAATTAATCTTCAGGGGACGATATAACGCGATTTATCGCCGCTTCAAACGGAATAAACAGATTTATCGTCTGCTTGTTTGACACCGATCGCGTAATCAGCGTTAGGGGAAGGAAGATTTAAAAGGAAACAGTCTCTGTAACTTGACGCATCATTAAACGAAAAACAGGAAAAAATGAAAAAGAACGTTTTCTGACGTTTGCAAATTAAATCGTTTAAATCCAAACAAGTTGCTGACGCAAGCTCGAATATACAATATCATAGAAATCGTGTTTTAATCTAATCCAATTCACTTGCTATGAAATTTACCTTCTTTTGATGTAATTTCCTTAAAGTACGTTATCCTATATTCCGAAAGAGTATAATAACCTCGGTATGTTAAAAGATAATAAAGATACATCGCCTTAATATGTAAAGATATCAAAAAAAAGACGTATGTCGATACTCTTTTTCATCGAAAATCTAAAAACCTATCACATGGCACAGAGAATAAAAAATCGCCGCTTTATCCAGCCGCTTATAATACTTTCGTTCGTGCGTAATTTACGAAAATACGTAATGTGTTAAAAAAAAGAAAAAAAAAGAAAAATCCACGAGCCTCCTACGTAAAATAAATAAATAAATCAATCGATCTTCACCCCAGATTTCTCAGTCTCCGCCTCGCTAGGGAAGATATTCAAATGTCCCACGAAAGAACTAAAGAGAGAGCGAAGCGTGTTCGCGTGAGGAAGCGCGATTACACGGAAGAGACGATACGATCGAGGGGACGCGAATATCCGGATCCGTCGGTAAACTCGCGATAACCGTTAGTGGTCTATTAATTGATCGGCGACATCGGCAATACGTAGCGTGCATTCATTAGAGCACTCATTAAGCTGCGAGGAACGACGTGTCCGCGTTCCCCGGTCCAGTTCTCGTTGGCTTATTATGCGATTATCGATAGGCGTGCACGCAGACCGATACGCGTGCTCGCGTGCTTAGGCCCCGTAACGAACGACTGTATCGCGTCCTTTCTCGTTTGCGTTTCGTCGCATCGAAGCTTCTGGCTCCCTTCAGGATAGATATAATACGTCCTTCCACATATGCAACGTCTATCTTTTGATTTTCAATCGCGAGCGATAAGGACGGATGCGGATGAGCGATGCGATGTCGTGATATGGCGTGCAAGTCGATAATTAACACTTGACGATCACAGAACAAAAAATACGATACGTTTTTATCGATTACTTTTGTTTCAATGTCGCTTTACGATCGAACAGGAGAATTTGAATGTGAAGCAATTGGAGATGTAGTTAGAAACTCGTTGAGCTCGAAAGTGCGTATATGTAAGCGTCTTAATTATAGTTTAATTGTATTAGGTGTATATATATGTATATGTACATACGCGGCAGAATGAAGTTGGCAAATAGTAGCTTCTCTTAGGTTCTTTTACAAGTGAAAAAACCAATTTGAAATATTTTATAAAATACATTAAAGAATTTGTTATAATACAGGAACGTTCGGGATTGCTATAATAAAATTGTTATAACTTCATTATTTCACGTTGCGAATCAACGTGGGTATTCTCGTAACTTTTCTTACGAGTTTAAACTTGATACAGTGGATCGTAAAAGTTGCTGCCAGTATGAATTCAGTATTTAAAGAAGCTTATGTAAATATTAAGATAGTTTAACGTTGATTGTAGAATTGAAGATATTTCGTCGAGAAGTAAAGTTGAGAGAGAAGCTTGGCAATATCATCGGCAATAATACTTTAAGAGCGAAAAAGAATAAAAGCGTAGAAATAAAATAGCGACGGACAAAAATTTCCTACGACATTGAAACAAACAAAGACAAACAGCGACACATTTATGAAATAAAATAAAGACAAAGATAACGACGAAAAAGAAGAAAGATATATATGTATAAATATATCATCGTGGCGACAAACGAAGGTGGCATTGATCTAGCTGTATCGCTGAAATACCGAAATGGAATAAAGGCAACCCGTGAAACTCGGTAGGAGAGCACGATCCTGACCGGAAACCGGCCGGACGGTGTGCATTTAACGTGGCCACCTGCGCATGCACTTACTTGGAACTCGCTAGCTAATCCGCAATCCGAGAATACGACAAGCCGTCTCGTCTTTCGTAAGCACCGGTTCTGCTCGCCGCGTGGGAACCCGCGTGATCACCTACGCGAGATCAGTGTCTTCTCACCCTTTTCCCTATTCTATTTTCCATTCTATCACTTTTCCCTCGCCATTCGTCTTTTCAGTTTCACGAGAGATGTCAGTGGATTTTATTGGAGCCTTGTTCGAAAATCGTAGGTCTTTGAAATTTTGGGGACGTTCGATTACGTTTGTAGATGTTTGATTCGTGTTTTATAATGTTCGTAAGAACAATCGTCGTAAAATTGATGTAACGTTTTACGACGATCCTATAGTTAAATAAAAATCATTGCGTTAAATAAAAATGTGCTTTTGTGGATTATGCAGCAGAATTTGTAAATTCGGGATGACGCATCCCTTGCAATAATAGCGCGTGGAAAATCGATGAAAATCATGGGGGATATTTGACAGAGATCGAGGAAGAGATGGACAATCTCGCGTTAAAATCGATATCAATTAAAATTTAATGCGGTTAGGAGGGTTGGCTGCGTTTAATGCAACACCTCAGACGCAATGTTAGTAATTGATAGAGGTATTAATTACCGATATTAATTAACGCGATTCCAAACGCCACGAACCGTTATTTGCCTCGATTATATTAAAATCGCATATCAAACGGACAAACGCGTCGTCATTCGTTAATGCGAAAGCGTCAAATTTTCGCGCGTTAACAATAGCAATTAAAATTACCCCGTCAACCATAAACAACCGTTCGGTTGCCAAATCGTTGAAAGAAATAATAACAGAGATGAAATTTGACATTAGAGAACTGACCATGGTACGTACCAAATAAATCAAAATGAAAAGCAAATGAAAAATCCTAACGCAAGAAGAAGAAAAACTGGTCTACGTTCGTATGTTCTATACAAAAAAAGATCATTCAGATTCCGAAAAATGTACCATCGTACCGAACTAAAAATTTACGCTGAAGAAAATCGTATATTAAACAAACGATTCTTATGAAAAATAACGAAATGGTTAGTTTTAACATTCCGATAATTCTAGGCTTGAGTCACCACGTGGTATTGTAAGAATGGCGATCGATCATTCTCAACCATAATGACATTTAGACGACGAGAGATAGAAACGTGGGCGTGAGAAGGAAACTCTTTTTCCACGCAGAAAACGTATCTGGGTCGAAACGATGTTTTTTCCTTCCTTCGTCTACCCACCAAAGTATTGGTCATCGTCGTTCCTTCCTGTTCGATTTTTCTTAGCAAATATCTTCGATCCACCACCGCGTGTATCGCGTGTGTAGGTGGCAACTAATGACGCAACGTGATGCAACAAAACGTAACGCAATTGTGGAAAAGAAGGCTGGATAAAGGAAAGGGAAAGCAAGGGCAACTTCTCTATACGATCGATGAAGAATAATACTTTGGTTTCTTTTTGCACAATTCTACTATTATGCAAATTGTATTCCTCTGTTATTTACGATTGATAGAAAGTTCTTTTCCTTTACATATTTATTTTGGGGGATTTAGCTTGATTAATTCTTTACGAGAGATCGTTGTCGCGGTATTTTTCTGGTTTGTAAATCAGCACTGAGCTGTATTACGTATTAATATATGTACATATACTTACATAATTTTGGCATTTGAACATGGATACCTGGCGTGAATGAACGTAATTCGATCAATAATTCCAACGAATAGTCTAAACCATGATGTAGTATTACAATTTAATATTAGAATTTCGAAACTAAATAATAATATGAAGTAATTTAAATGATTATGTAATTATTACTAACCCATGGTTAAAGGTAACTCTTGCAATATCGTGTTTTTTGTCTTCTATAAATATTCAATAAAATTTCCGAGAATGGTAGAATCGAAAATCATAATAGTAAAATTCTGAAATATCAAAGTACACTGAATCTCTCTCTACGTTTCTAATCTTCTATTCTATCCTTTCGAACGTCTGTGCTAAAATTCCCAACAACGAATTTCAACGATCAATAAGATCAACGAAAAATGATCTATTCCATTAAAAAGAAACATCTACTTCAAATCGACAAATCGTTCGAAATAATAACAACCTTCGTTACAATGTCTTAACGCGAATTACGACTGCAGACTCTGTAGAAAATTCATCGTGACTAATCGGACACGAGCAAACCACTTTGAAGTAAGGTGTCTCCTATTCGTTCCCATCGAGTCGAATCCGTGAACGCTTTCGAACGACCTGACTCGAAAGCGTTAAAATCTCTGCGGATCGCCGCCAGCGAAACGCAACACGGTCTTAACACCAAAGCAAGAGGAAAACAGCTAGGACAAGAAGCGAAACAGAGAATGAGAGTTAAAGTTCTCTCGGAGAGCGTTTGACTGTACGGTTAAGTCGCTTGGAGAGCGAGAGCCAACCATACGACAGACACGAAACTCGTTTTCGTGGGCGTGCGGATACGAGCCTAATACATCGTCAGATACGCACGATTTCCGTGTTCCAATTATAATATTTGCTCGAAGCCGTGAGAGATCGTCTAGGCCCGCGTGATTTTCAACCGGTATGCCGCGAGAATTTTTTAAATATGCAAATATCCATTTAGTCAGGTCACTGACCTCTTTTCCCTTAGATCTTCAAATAGGAACAACAATAGTTCGGTGTGAATGCCTTGAACCACATGTAACCTATCCTTTTGGCGCGCCACAGAATCGTGATGGACCGGGAATTTTTATGCGTTTGTGGAAAATTTGAAGAGGCGAATGATTCACGCAACGTCTAATCTGCAAAAATATGGAAAATAAACAAAATACAGCATTTCTTCTAATATTTGAAAGATGAAACAAATGTCTATTTACATCCTGTATCTTCAGTTATGTTCATAGAAATATAGAAATTCGTCGTTCAGTAATTAGGCGGCGTGTACCATCAGAAGAAAAAGGTCGAAGATCTAATTTTCAAGCGAGCGATTCTTGGAAAAATTGTTGTTTGCATTACGTTGTTTGTATCACTTAAGGGA
This sequence comes from Bombus difficillimus, assembly GCA_014737525.1. NCBI lineage: Eukaryota > Metazoa > Arthropoda > Insecta > Hymenoptera > Apidae > Bombus > Bombus difficillimus. The sequence continues at coordinate 2,408,353 of JACXIT010000099.1, forward strand.
TGACGATATCGAATAATAAGGTCACGATCGAACAACCGTTGTCCCGATTTTTGTCCATTGCACGCCACACTGTGCGTCGATGTGTCTTTGGCTTGTTCCTCTTTCTCTCTGTCATCATCGATCCCGGATTTATTTATAGAGAGGCTGTTTCGCCATGCGACGAGTTTCCGCGTGCGCTGAATTCTGTCTCGTATACTTGTTCGAAGAACATTTACCATTTTGTGTTTGTACTTCGCATGGTGAAAGTGGTACTTGATAGTTCAAGTTGAATTTGCAGTCGATGAATGGTTTGGTGTTGCTATGAGTTGCGATCGAAAAAAAATTGTATGGTCTTTTCTATGAAAACGAAGCTAAAGGTAATAGAAATGATATTTGAAGCGGTTTTGACGTATTGATATTTACTGTGAATTAAATTTAGAGATATAAAGTAAATTAGAACGAGTAGTCGTAATAGAAGAAAAATTGCAAGGATGTTGTTTCTCAGTGGAAATAACGTTGGAAATGACGTAAATGATATTTGGGGTGGTTTCGACGCGTGTAAGTTAGAAAAATGAATAAGTATATGTATATAATCAATTTTCATTACATCATGTAGAGCCTGATCATCTACTCCCTTCCTGAATTTATTAACATTCGATACTATTTTTAAAAACCATGCAACACATGATCTTCGCTCAAACCTTTTGCAAAACCCTTAAACAATAAAGAAAACCAATTAAGCACAAAAAAGACGATAAAACGACGTCCCTAATGGACATCGATATCCTCGATATCCTCGATAATAGGGGTAGACGCAATACAACCCCCGGGTTCTACTATGCGGGTTCTTCAAGGAACTATATCCAATATCACCACCCGATGAGGGACCCCTCCTATATCCTCTACGTCAATTACACAAAATATTAAACCCAATTCAACAACCACTGGAACCTCGTGTCTACTAAAAACGGCTGCGGATTTCACATCTTTAAACTTCGCATTATATTTTCAACAGAAAAAAAAAAAAAAAAAAATAATAAAGAAAAAGAAAGATAGCAGCGATTAACTTTGCCCACCCCTATCGTCATTCTATTGCTCTTCGTTGCTAATTCCCACCATTGTAATCATTTTTCTTTTTACCTGACCACGAGATTCATCATCGAAAACCAGCCGTATTATAACCAAACCTATCGAGCCTCGGCTCGAATCCATCGTTCGAACGAGCGAATCCTCCATCCCGGAAAATCGATCTATCGATCCTCGTGCTCCGCGAAGAGGAAGTTATATTATCAGTCGCGCAACAGTGTAAACGGACTCGAGCAAACCAGAGTCAGTTGATAGAAGGGTTGGGGGGTTGGTAGAGGATCGTAATGGCACGCTATCGAGCTATCAATAGCGGTGCGGTGCGCGCATTAATAATCCATGATTGCCATCGAGCAACTGGAGCTGCAGTCCGGCCGCCATGCTGTATTCATGCGGACCAAGGGTCCACAGGACGTCTGGCCTACCCGGGGGTGGTCACGGCCGCAGGCAACCCGGTGAAAGCGAGCTAATCGAGCGGGATCCTTAATTAGGAATTAGACGGCGGTTTACAGCGGAATCGCGACACCCCAGCTACCCTCGCGAGAGAACCATACGAGGTTGGTTGGTTGGTTCGAGGTCAGTGAGAAGGGGGTGGCTCAGGTTTCGCGACTGATGACGTCTCGGTAATTGGAGGGGGACGGCGGTCTGGTATTTTGATTGCAGAATTGGAGAAGGCTTCGCAGGGGTTCAAGGGTAGATGATGAGGTGGTTGGAAGATATTTTTAGCTGAAAATTTATTTCCCTAGCATGTTTGTAAAAGTATCAGTGGTAAAGCGGTGGTAGGTTTGCAGAGTATTTTGGGGCTTGTAGTGCTTCGATTTAAGGGATGTATGATAGATCCAAGAGTAACGTGTATAGTATTAGGTTGTCCGGAAAGTGTCTTTCTTTCGCAAACGTGTTTTTTACAACAATGCACCTTCGTACAAACGTGAAACCAAGTCCGTGAAGTGTCGCGGTGTTTATCTCGACAGAACAAAATGGATCGTACGTAATTCGACAAAATAATATAAAACGAAAAACGTCGTGCCCCTATTATTTCCTCGTAAAACGAAAGAAACTTTTCGGACAACCTAATAGAATGACCAAGTTATTAATATAGGGTAATACTTGGAATATTCCTTTGGATAAAAATGGAATGTGGGAGACGTAGTACTTTAGAGGGCAGCCAATGATGATGATATAACAGTAAGGTTTTCAAGCGGAGATGAATCTTCTAGGATAGTCGAGAATAACGGTAGCAATAGTCTTTCGTATTGAAGTAAGTTTTGCTGAATCCAATTAATATCCATTGCGAATGATCTCCCACTTTCTCAAATCACAAACGTCAAATGTTTCCACGCTGATGCGAAGCGACGACGCTCGTAAGAAAACTTTACCATCAATTCATACTGTGTATCTCGTGTAATGGAAGCAACGAACGATTCGATAGCACGCAATCGAACCGCTGTATTAATCGGTAATCTCGTTAGCGTATCGCCTACGAGACGGTGGTTAGTCGGGCTCTTCAATTAGAAATTAGACAGTCGCTTTCACCGAAGTTCGGCTCGAGTTCCTGTGGTCGATCGAGAGCGCTGCTAAATTTTCCATGTAGATGGAATTAGAATCGATTCCGGCGCATGCATCATCTCGTTTGAACTGCCAATGATATCAAAGGTATTAAAACTTACAACCATATCGACCAGGTTCTTTCGTAGCTTCGATTTGTACCGCCGATCTATTTTCAATATGTAGTAATAACCCCTAATAATGAGAATTTGAATCTGAATTTGAATTTAAATTTAAAAATTTGAATTTAAATTTGAAACTTCGAATTTACCGAGTCCACTGGACGCAATGTTTCAACATGTTCGTACACCATCTGTAAAAAGAAAAAAAAAGAGCAATTTCTTTAACGACGCTCGACAATTACCTGTCTAATAGCAACAAATGATTCTTTTCACTGATACGTGTAATTTCCACTATTTGAAGTAAGTTCGTTATTGTTTGAATAAGTTTTTAAGGAACTCAGAATGTTCGTATATTATCAGATATTGTAAAAAGATATTGAAGATATTGAAATATTGATTAGCAACGCTTATTTTCACGAAGAAGAAAAGTAGAATTATTTGCAGATTCGTTTACTTTTGGAGGAAGGTGAAAGTTTCCTTCTAGTCTGTTTAAAATAAATAAGGAACTATTTAAAATTCTACATCGATTGTCTCTGCGTTATAACAAAAAGAAACTCTGCTACTTTTAGCGTTAAAATTATAATAATTGTATATGCAGTGGCTGTGTACTATGACACGAAAATGTCAAAATGATTGCGCATCGCGAATAGTAAATTAGAGAAACGATTTTGATGGCTCGATAACCGGCGAACCGTGGCCCAGATCGCCTTATTGCGGCCTGGAACGGGCTCGATCTCATCTGCATAAATCGAAAATTCGATAGCGTGTCTCGCCAGGGAAGCAGCTCCACGAAGACGCCGCCTAATTTCTGATTAAGGGCGGGCTTGATTGGATGAATACATAGAGGGGAAGACTGTCGCTCGAGAAAGACAAATATGAATCAGTGATTTCACGCTAGCAGCCTCTGCAACCGATTTAACGATGTTTATGTCCTCCGCTCGTCGTAAACATTTGATCGATCGACAGAATGTTTACCAATTTATATATAGATTGTGGATACTCGTTTAAATTCATACTTTTGCAAATACGAGTAAATAAAAAAGAAAAAGCAATCTAAGCAGAAATTTGTTTTACTTGCCAAACCTTACAACCAGTATCGTCCTTTGGATATTTTCTACAGTTTCGCGCGTTTCAGTTACGTGCATTCTGTAAGTTATTACTCGCGAATTTATTTATACATATTTATTTATATTTTTCTATTTTATTATTATTTTATTTTTATATTTATTTATATATATTACATATGTGTTACACATATATGACTATGAGTGTGCGTGGGAGTATATATGTACGCGGCGTCTCGAAAAACAGGCGAATGTAACAGTTCCGTACGCATTGTGGTAAAAAGATGGTGAGACAAAAAGAATGCCGAGACACGTGCAATGCGTATCTACGAATATCTTGTCAATCACATATTAAATAAATACGAAACTATTTTATTATCATTTCTACGTGTAATGCGAGTGTTCCTATACATTTATTTCGGCGACTAAGATCCACAATTCTCAACAGTTATAAAATTCCTTATATAAAATAAGGGACGGATACTTCTAGAGGGACAAGACAAGTAAATTAATTCGCTTGCGGAGGACGATAGGACGAAATAATTGATTAAACACATCGATTCCCTGACATGTTTCTAAACAAGTGCGGACGAATTTCTCGAATAGAAGAAGCAAACTCGGCTAGAAAACGCCGATAATGTATCCGATTTAAAAAAAAGCAAATAAGATGGCAACGAGAAACAGCTAAAAACTGACGTTCCACGAAACCTTTCGACTTTGGAACAACCATATCGCTCTTCGTTCTTCTCCGACACAGTTCCAACGTTTTTCAAAATCTTCGATACCGATGAATTGCACGTGCCAACTTTTCGTAACATATATATACGTCTCGACAAACCTTGACAAAATTGGAGGTGCGTAACGAGCAAGCGAGAAAGGAAGAATCGATAAAAACGTAATCCGCGGGCGAATCGATCGGGCGCGGGCAGCGTGAAACAGGTGGTCCGTGTCGAGGCGGGAATTCACTGCGCTTGGTGGCAGTAAATCGTGCCATCCTGTCTTGTCTCATCAGCTTCGCAGCGGTGCACGCATCGTTGAATGTGGCTCGTGTACGCGACATAATCGCCGAGAAGACGACGAGTGACGAGACGACCGATCGAGGGTCCCTTAACGACCCGTGTCGAATTTTCGATCCTTTTAGATGCATATGTAACAACACATTCTGACGATATGTGTCTAGAAGCTAATCTTACGAACATAATGCGACCCATATTATAATATATTATGTTTAATTCATAAAGTTTCTATAGACATCTCTGTCACGATATCCATAAGTTACCGATCTAATTGAATACACATATTTCTTCCGCCATATGATTCCGCACACGCTTGTAGAAATCGCGCGATCCAATGAATATTTTGTTTAAAGAAATTGAAATATATAGAATGTAAATTAGAGATGTCAAAATATCCTATTGTGCTTTCTTGGGGATAGAAAAGCGCGAGCAATGCGCGTTTTCCTTACGAGCTGTTCCATTGCCATCGAAACACAGAGAAACAAAAAGATATCGATAGAAAAATAAAAGAGAAACGAAGAAGACGGTTCTTGCGACAAACGTCCTCGGTAACGATGATTTATGCTGTCACGCCGGATATCTGTCTGGATTGAAACTTGGAACAATAAACGAGGAAGGGTTAGGACAAAGAGGTTGACGAAAAGAAGAGAAAGGTTTTAAGGAGTTGTCTTCTGGAAAAAAGTAATAACGAGAAGCACCGGTGATCCGTATTTATATAAAACAAAAAAAGTAATAAAGAGGTAAATAGAGCAACGGCGCGAAGAGGTAGAAGGAGGAAAAGAGAGAAAGAGGTAGAAAGAACTGATTTATCGAGCTGCCTTCATCGAGATTAACTCTCGTAGCTGGTTCGCGCGATCTCGTTCGCTTAAGGGGCCATCGACTATCGCTCTCGCGTTGATCGATCGATCAATCGTTCGGCGGCTTTGAATGGCGCCTGACTCCGATTACGATCGACGAGTCACCGAGTTTCGCGGAAAGTGAAATCTCATGCGTTTCACGCTGACTCGCTCCAGTTCGCGTAATAAGAAATCAGACGTACGTTTTGGCGATCTCGTGCATATATCGCGGGCAAACTCTCTAAGAACAACTGTACCTTCTACTCGTAGTTCTACGTAAAGTAACATCTCCCATGTTTGACTTGCCTTGGTGCAATTTAAGTAGCAAGAAGCAGTAAGACGTTCGTCTTGCGAATTCTCGAAACTTTGATTGAAATCAAATTGTACTTCGACAGTTTGTACAAAATTTCAGAATCTTCGCGATGATGTCCATTTCTAAAAGGCAGATCTTTATGGATTTTGCAGAGATTTCAGAATAACGAGAATCTCTCTCTTATTTTTATAATAATCTTGGAATGTACGTCTCGATCGAGGTGAATTTCCGAGATAGCGTGAAACGCGAATCTCGGGCACGTCCTTTTCAAACCCCTTCCGGAGGAGTATCATAGAGAGGAAAAGACTTCCTCTAGAGCTCCGACGGGCCAATGGTGTTACGTAAGCGCCCGGCCGGTTACGTGCAGATTGCTCTCGCTGGTTACGTGGAGGCACCGTTTGTTCTCGGCTCTGTGCGCGTCACTTTTCGTTACGAGATCATTACGAAACCGCGGAGGTCACGAACGTGGCGACACGTTGCTATTAGTCCGTGATATTTCAAAGAAGTTTCGCTTCCAAACGCTATGCAAACTTCGTATTTTCACCAACTCGAAATACAGCACTATGCTGTTGGTCAGTTCAATTATCGTTGGATCGATGAATTATTGCGATCTTCCGCTATTATATAACGGCATATGCATATACGTTCCTGTAATATTATGCACGCTCGATACATATAAACGTCACTATCAACGACCATACGTCGTACTTTGTTTTCTCTTGCTTACTTCGCTTCTTGCAGTAAAGTGTCTCGTTACACGCGCGTTTCGCTTATTCTCCTGTGTTTCCTCTGTGTCCTAGGAAAGCCGAGTCCTGGATTAATCCATTTTCCATCAATCATCGAGACAGATACGTTACATATTGAGTAGAGTTCTGATAAAATATACCACGGGGAAAAAAGATTCTTGAATGTTTCATGAATCGACAAAAATTTGCCTTGACAATCGAGAATCTTTAAAACGAACACGTGTATCCAGTTTCCCGTTTCAATTGAAAAGAAAGCCTTTTCCAATAAATATTTTCAAGTCGTGTTACATATCCTGTGCATATAACATTTAACAATTTCCAACGTATCTTCTAATTTCATATATACAATTTGCACCTTAACACGGGCAATTTCAACAATGAGATTGTTCAATCTGAATTTCAAAAAAAAAAAAAAAAAAAAAAAAAAAAAAAAAATAGAAGCTTCGATCGAAGAGGAAGATTTAAATATTGCTCTCCCTTTTGTTAAAATCTACTAGACGAAACGAGAGACGATCGATTCACCTAGAAAACCAGCCAGTTCCCAGCTGGAGGCGATGGTGGAGGAAGGTGTCCTTCTTGAAAATGAAATTAAGTTGAAAGTTGCGTCCGTGCGCAGAGGTGGGACGGACACGTGTAGACTAGGAGGTAACCCAATAAATCTCGAGGCTCGGTTCTCGCGTTACGAACGCCGGAAGATCAATAACGCCGTGGCGGAACGATGGCGTGTTCCGTCACGTTCCACGCCGGGGAAGAAGCTTAATTTCAAGGTGAAATCCGTCTGACCCCTCACGTTTTTCGACACTCCGATAGACCCTATCCAAATCTTACGAACATTGCTACGAAATTCCTAAGATAAGAATAAAACTGCAAAAGAAAGAAAATTTGAAAATAATTTATCAGCGATATTCAATTTCAGGTTTTAATTCCAGTTACGAAGCTTCTATCGTTCGGACAAAAATTTTTCGCGCATCAGGTCTATTCCGACGCATCGAAACAAAGTCGAAAAATAGTCCCATCGCTTCAGATATCTCGCGATATTTCTCTGTGCAAGCCAAAACTTTTCGAAAAAATTCTCGCTATATTTTCTCTTTGTCGTTACGATCGCTGTCTTGCTCTCTTCCTGCGAGGAAACAAAAACGTAACCAACGACAGATTTTCTATATGATAAGGGAAAGGTTAGAAGAAGATAAAAATGAACGGAAGAGGTCGTTCCGCTGAACGACGATCGTTCGCATGAAACATTTCCACGTGGTCGACCGGTCAGGATCGACAAGGGTCGCTGGTCGAATCGCTTCTCCATCACGGTATTTTTTCTTCTACGCTTTAATTGCTAGCTGCCACGGAACTGCCTCGATTAAAAGTTTCCGCGTCGCGTCGCTTCAGACGAACGTTGCGTGCACTTGGCTTCCGCAGCGACTGAAAAATCCAAGGGGTACGGGTTAAGTGGTCGAAGATCCTAGCGGACGCATCCCATGGATCTTCTATTTCGCGTGATTCGGTTAACTTGCTCTCTCTTTCTCTCTCTCTCTGTGTTTCTTTGTTTATCTTGTCGAATATTCCCTGCAGGTTTCATTTTTATTTCTCGCGTGGTTTCGGCTAGGTTTGATGGTAGCTAATATAAAGTTTTAGGAACGTTTCTTCTACACGGATAAAATGAAAATTTGCCCAAAATTCATAGGAGATGATGTGCTTCTATATGGTTAGATAAACGTTAAAAAATTTGCATGCTTGTAATAAAAGAAAAGATAATGTAAAAAATAATCAAAGTTACCTATCTGTATATATTATATTATATTAGGCGCTGTTGTTTTCTCATAATTCCTATCACTCTGTTCTTACATTCGGCGGTAAATTATCCTGTTTGCTTCTAACCCATGAAATTCAAAAATTTGCCAAACTTCTGTACGATAAGATGTACGAACTCGTGATATAGGAGGATAAGAAGAAGGAAAATAGCGAAGTCGTAATTCGGGGTATGATTTCCTTCCAGCGAAACGATACTCTTAAAATTTGCGATATTTCCACGAAGGAGTCTTTATGCCGGGTAGCGTGTCTCGACGTTGAAACTTACTCTGCATAGGGAGGCGGCACAAAGTCCCGGAAACACGGGACGCCGTAAAAGAATCACCGTTTTCGGATTTCTGCGAAAGACAAACCAGTTTCGACCGTGCTGTCGACAAGATAGAAAAGGATACATTTCCTGGAAGAAGTCCAGATGCGGTGGCTGAAGGATGTCCAGGGCCGACAGGACCTAAAAAACAGAAATTATGGCGAATTCAGAATAGGTTGGTTCGATGTTAGCGCTTAATTGCCAGACTGCGGACTTTTGTATATTTATGAGAAACTTTCAAGTGCAAAAATCTACAGAATGTACGATACAATGTTACCTAGCGTATCTAGATTTAGATAGACAGTGTTTGTTAATTATATCTACAAAGATACGAACAAGCATAAATATCCGCGGTCTAGTGATTGCTCGAAGAAACTTAATATTTGAGAACACAGTTGCTCCCTTGAACAACGCTTGCTTTAGGGACGCGACTGTTCGCGTACATGAAAATCCGCGTAACTGAAATAACCTTTTCCCCCTCGTCGCAAAAGGTTGAAGCAGAAAAGAAAGAAATAACCGTGTAAAAGGAACGCATTGATCGTTTGATCCTTTTCCCAAATTCGACTGTCCGGTACTTCTTCTACGCAACGACGATTTACGAGAATTTAATTGATACGAACGAATTCCCATTCGCTCTTTCTCGTCTCTGCTCTTTCAGCAGGCTAAATAAATTCAAAATGAACGTCGAAATTTCTCCAGAAAAGAATCCGCGTATGACCTAAACTGCGTTGTCCGAGGGAACACCGTGCATGTGTATATCAACGTCTGTCGTATAATACAAACAACACAAATTTATTTTTTATTTATTCATCGATATATTATGCGAAAATATTTAACTTGACCTATAATGCGTCTACAGAATGTGACAAAAATTATCACGCAAAATTCGAACGTTAAAGATGATATAAAAAAGGATGAAATTGTTCTTCCATACCTACGCTATATTTCTTCTAGTTGTTCTCTATTTTTGTTCTACGTTTTGTTCTTTATTTTGAAATTTTTAGACTAATTGTCTAGGGTTTCAAGTTTCCTAAGTAACGAATCAAAGAACGATAAATCCACTTTAATCGAAATTCGAAGGTTCTCCTCTGAATTCAAAAATACAAGCGGCACATAAGTTATTATTAGACGAGAATTTCCTTGGGGAATTAAAATTCTTGCAATTTGCAAACGCTTCTCTGTGCTCGAGAGATCGACACGTTCCTTCAGTGGCCGGACGATAATGCGCTTATCTAGCTCGTAAAACAAAATGCCGGCTGTATTTTCATTCTACGGCAGATAACCGCTACTAACCGCAGCACAGATAAGCGAATATACTGGAAAATCAGCACCTCCGAAGGGGAAAAAGACCACTGGTTTTTGGATAGACACGTTCCTTACGGTTATATGGTACATCTACTTATCGACTTTTCGTTCAGCCTCGTCGAATAATTTTGAATTTTGATAAGAAGCGGCTGTTTTGTTACTTGAAAGTCAAACACGCTACGACGTTTCAAGTGCGAACAATTTTTGAGCAACTTGAAACTTGAAAATAAATTAAGAAAACAGAAGAATTTGATACTTGGAAGCGTTGTACTTGACGATAGAATTTGAATACTCGTCTATTTCTAAAATTCAATCGTATTCTTTATGAAATTTCCATAATTTTGATAAGAAGCGGCTGTTTTGTTACTTGAAAGTCAAACACGCTACGACGTTTCAAGTGCGAACAATTTTCGAGCAACTTGAAACTTGAAAATAAATTAAGAAAACAGAAGAATTTGATACTTGGAAGCATTGTACTTGACGATAGAATTTGAATACTCGTCTATTTCTAAAATTCAATCGTATTCTTTATGAAATTTCCATAATTTTGATAAGAAGCGGCTGTTTTGTTACTTGAAAGTCAAACACGCTACGACGTTTCAAGTGCGAACGATTTTCGAGCAACTTGAAACTTGAAAATAAATTAAGAAAACAGAAGAATTTGATACTTGAAAGCATTGTACTTGACGATAGAATTTGAATACTCGTCTATTTCTAAAATTCAATCGTATTCTTTATGAAATTTCCATAATTTTGATAAGGAGCGGCTGTTTTGTTACTTGAAAGTCAAACACGCTACGACGTTTCAAGTGCGAACGATTTTCGAGCAACTTGAAACTTGAAAATAAATTAAGAAAACAGAAGAATTTGATACTTGAAAGCGTTGTACTTGACGATAGAATTTGAATACTCGTCTATTTCTAAAATTCAATCGTATTCTTTATGAAATTTTCATAATAAAATTTGCAACGTCTGTCAAAGGGAAAACAGAAAACGCTAGAGGATTCAGTAAGAAATATAACTTAAGCGATTGCTCGATCTTTCAACGTCTACCATGCCGTTCTCTAAACGGTATATAAACGTAGAAAGAAATAAAAACGTTTCGAAGAGCTGTTTCAGAGACGACAAAATTTGATCGATCGTTATAGCGAAAAAATTATCATGATCGTTCAACAGTTATACTTTATAACTTCTAAAAGCTTCAATTTTTCGACATTCCAGGCGAGCAATAAAATAAATATTACTTACGTTTTCGTGTTTGAAGAAGCAGAGCATTTTCAGCTCCCTGAAGACCCGTTTGCTACTCACGAGGCTTTGAAAGACGTTCGGTAGTTTCTTCAAGGCCACTCTCCTACCGTCCCTTGGATCCGTCACCGCCCTGTAAATCATAAAATATGAACGTTACCAACAATCGGTGGAAGAGGATATTATTAAACACGCTTTATCGTTTTTTTGTAATAAAATAAATGAATATAATGGAAGTAGATTTATCGGACCTGCAGTCGTTGAAACGAAATTCTCGATAACGAGGTTTATCATCTTGTTGATTTTAAATAATTTTAGTTTATTAATCGAATCGCCGTGTATCGATTCTACGTATCCGCTTCATAATTTCGGTTGAAATACGCCAAATGCCGGACATGGCAGAGTACTTTTTATGATCAACTGCAAATGAAACGTATTCAGATGATGTAATTTTCTACAAAAACGATCGCATATCCAATTTGTAAATTTTCGTAATTCCATCTATCGTTGTGAATTCTCCAAAACGCGATGGAACTCGTTAACAAAAATTTCAAAGATCCCTACGATTATTCACCCGAAAATTTATCCGCCATCGAAGCTCATCCAACTCGTTGATATTTCCATCTCGCAGGTATTCCATCGACAATATATATCATCTATCGCCGCAAATAGTTCGAAACACGGTCAAACTGATTAAGAAAAATTTCAAAAGCCGATACGACCGCTCTCCCCCCGAAAAACCTACCACGATCGGAACTCGTCCATCGAGTATCGAACAATCGAAATCCCAGAAGAGTCAACATCGAGATAGAGAGCGGATGGGACGATAAATTTCGACGTTGGTCGTCGATCCGCGAACACGAGTGCCAGGGAATAGGAGGAACGCAGCAGGGGTTAGGAGGGTTAATAACAGAGAGAGCGGCCACGATCGATTCGTAATCCGCGAGCAGACGACGAGGCCGCACAGGGCCTGGTCCCTGGAATAATTATTGTGCCTGCAATTAGTTCGTTTACGGTGGCTCGATTTCATTGTCAGTCAGACGACACCGCAAACCGACGATTCCAATCCCTCGTTTTCATTCGACAGTCAATCTCATCCCGCGGCCGGTCGAACTCTGTCCGACGACGTCATCCGCGTCCCGACGCCGCGATCAACCGATTTTTCCACATTTTTCAGAGACAGGATCGTGTCCGTAAAATCGGTTGTCGTGCGGTTCGTACTGCTTTCCAGGCGTTTTCTGAGTTTTCGGATGGCAAACAGAAGGGAGAAGTAAGAGTTAGACGAAGAAAAAGATAAAAGATGTAGATGAAGTTTAATAATACTGGATTGACAACTATGTGATTGCGGATTTTGCCATTAGGTGGTTATGACAAAATCCGCAATCACGTAGTTGTCAACCCAATACAAGCTCGTATAACGTTACGAAAAATTAGGATAGTACTTATAAGATGAGATACACTGATCCGTATAAAGCGTCGGAGTTTGGAGTTTATTTGAGCGAGTTGACAGGTTTCGAACGCCTTTTGAAATTTTCTTGTGGAAAATGCAATACCGTACTGAGTAGCCACGCGATGCCTTGTGTACACATGCACAGATAATCTAATGATCGTAAAAGATACAAAGGTTTAGTTCTTATACCTGAATTACTATGATATAAGGCGACGTTTTATAGCGTACGGTTTCTCGAAGTTTGATAATGTTTGTAGAGTACGAAAAGGGTAGTGGAGATAGAAGCGACGATGCAGATTGTTAATTTCTTCTTTCTTAAGGTACAAAGATTCAATTCGTTGATCTAGCAACAAATGTAGGTACAAAATTAAATAATAATTCAAAACTCTGACGACTATCTCCAACGAATTCAAACATCCCTATGCGATAGAAAAGTCAGAAACATTTATAAGAATGAAGGGAAACAACATAAACCAATATGTATAAAGCAAAATGAGAATTAAATCGATGATAAATGTAATGCAACAGTTTCAAACATTTTTCCACGTTTGAAGATGTAATATAAATATCCTATAAAAGATTTATAGGAGAGGAAGGAAAGGTCGGTAAAAAGTGGTGGCGGATGGCTTTGTACGAGCATCGAAAAGCAAATTAGCGAAGGCAAGTCCGCGATGCGCGTCGCACGCACTCCTTCAGGGTCGTTCTACTCGAAATCAGCGGCCTCGCTTCCGTTATACTCGGCAAGCCGAGTGCGATGACCCTTTTCGAAGATCGTCGTACCTTTCTTCGTTCGTTTCGTGACTCGCTTCTGTGAATCGAGTTTAATCTCCGTCCGCAGCTATGGACCCCCTTTCAACGGGGAGTCTTCCTTCTGATAAGATAATTAACACCACACCAAATTCGATCGCGATAACCACCGAAAAGTTTGGCTGCCGTTCGTCTTCACCGTAGCTCCCATAACTTTACTGCCATTTCTACCGTATTTTTTCGTAGTCAATCGAATAACAATGAAATTGCAAAGCTTCAATTTCAAAGCCGGGGTATTCAAGGAATCGAAGGCTGGAAAATGTGGAAATTGAGGTGTCTGAAAAATTACGAATTGGGACGCTTGGAAAGTTAGAGTTTGGAGACTTGAAAATTTGGATATTTGGGAATTTGAGTATCTGGAAGTACGAAGAATTGGAAACTTAGGTACATCAAAATTCGAAGCTTCGTAAATTTAAAGATTTAGGAAATCATTTAAATATTTGAAAATTTGAAAGTTAAAATACTAAGAAATTCGGCAGTTTGCAAATTCAAAAGGTCCAAAGTTAAAAGATTCGCTACAATTGCAATTAGTTTGAAATGGTAGGACGTGTAGAGTGCCAAAGAAATACTCGGCATTTTATTTAATATCGTCTTTATTAACTCGACTAATTGTTTCGTTGCAAGTCTCGACCGATCTCTTAATCCCATTCTTTTCTTTTTGTCACCTCTCGATATCCCCATTACGAGCATTTGGCGGAAGGACCATGGGATATCCATGGCTCGTTAGACCTGTCGACGCTTATGCTTCATCACGATTTTGCTTATGTTTCGTCGGTCTCTCCTAAACAATTTGTCAACGGTGGTATACTATGATTCGACGAAACCGTTGAAAAGAGAGTTGTTCTTTGCTGTCGAGTGCCTCTACAACTTCAACTATGGGATCTCGAAGGATTAACATTCCTGAAGAAATTTTCTCTTGTCAAGCAACCAACACAAACCACAGACAATCGTCTAATCGAATTTAAGCGATCAAAGGAGCCAGCCACTCTTCACCACCAATAAGAAGCTGGTTTCTCGAATCAACAAGTATCTGCCCTTTCCTCTATTCCTTTCTTTCCAGCCGGAAGGGTTAATTCCATTGGACTATAATTAACATCCAAGTGCGGGTTAATTTAATCGGGTTGAATTCTCATCGGATCGATGTTACTTGAAACTCACACGCGTGAGCCAAACACGCATACGTGTTCCTCTGTTCTGTTCGTTCGGCCATGTGACACGTTCCCTCCGCATATTACACCGCAACATTGTTATCAAGCATGGTGGCGCGCATAAATTCCGACATGCGACGAGAAAAAGGGGAGGGAAAAAAATCAGACGTGGAAAAAAAGAATCGGTCGCGAGGAAATAAAGGGAATAAAGGACGCGCAATTTAACCAGGCAGTCGCAATTTTCTGCAAAAGTTACGACCTCTTCCACCTCTTTCCCGTTTTTTTCAACTCTTCTTTGGCTGGCTTTCGCTTCCGATAAAGCTTCCGAGCTTGCTTCTGCTTGCTTGGTTGCCCAGGATTTGTTTTGAGAGGAAGTTTTAAATCGAGATTCTCTAGTTCCTAACCGAGGTTCACCGTGGAAATACTGTTTTTAAACGAGAACGTAACGTCCAGATAGAGCTGATAATTCATGCCGTTGCAAGGGCTTCAGGCTGGACTTTCAGGTTAAATGAAAGATGAGCTTTTGTGGTCGAATGAATATTGAATAATTCCTTTTGCGATTATTTTTTATGATCCATGAACAAGAAGCTGAATTGTTAAGAAGCACTTTATGGAAATCCTTGGATACTTTTGATTTTTAATATTGTACTAGCTGCGATACTCCATAAATTATTAAACAGTTGAAACGACGACATTACAAACATTATTCTTCGAAATTCGTATTACACTTTACGATTATTTGCACGATCTTTCGATAAATAAACTCTCGGAAACGAATTATACACCTTACGTTATTTAATGTTACGCGTGATTACCAATTTTTCGTGGGACATTTCATATGTTACGACTTAACAATGTCGTAATTACTAGAACGATATTATAACAATTATACTTGCATTATTTTCATATCGCTGTTGTTACCGTAGATATACTCCAGTTATTGTACTATTACTGCAATACTTTTAAAATCCACACTTTAGATCGCAACAAACCGTCACTTCTCTTCAAACATTATCAAACTGTCCAAAATACCATTTCCTCTATAAATGTCTTCTTCTTAACATAAAGCCCCGAATATTCCAATACTCTGCAAACAATACTGTTGCATTCGAAACAGGCTCCATTATCTTCGGAACACACGTACCAGTCTCTATCTATTCATAAACAACGTCTTTTATCTTCAAATAGAACGCAGCAACTATCGTGCAAGCCAATAAAGAGAATCGCCAACGTGTACTTCTCTGTTTATCCCGAATAATTCCCCGACTTTCTTAATTTTAATCGAATACTTTTATAAATTCGTCATTCACCTCGCAACAACATCAAACATTCGCAACTTAGAAATCTACATGGGAATTGTATTTTAACATTAGAACTACAACATCAGTCAAATTGACTGGTTTTGCAATTCCTACTTCATGTTATATTTTTTCCCGCAATGATGAAATGACTTTCGCAACGATAACTAAAAGAATAATATAGTGAATTTTATTTCGTTTTTTATGTATTCAAATTCAAAATAATTTTGTATCAAAGCTACTTGTACCAATACCAGTGAAAATGACTGGTACTTGTCAAAGTGTAAAAGGGTCCTGCAATCTCTTTATCGAACCCCAATTAACCAGTTTCCTCGTTTTGTACAACTTGCCACACGTTTTTACAATTATTACTGCGTACCATTCGATATGATGATATCGATTATCAGAAAAATTCCGTATCGATCGCTAGATGTTAACACTAGAAATATCACAACAGTCAAATTAACTAGTTTTACAATTTTATTTTAAAATTCCTACTTCGCGTTATATTTTTTCCCGCAGTGATGTAATGACTTTCGCAACGATAACTAAAAGAATAATATGGTGAATTTTATTTTGTTCTTTATGTATTCAAACTAAAAATAATTTTGTATCAAAGCTACTTGTACCAATACCAGTGAAAATGACTGGTGCTTGTCAAAGTGTAAAAGGGTTTTGTACAACTTCCCACGTGTTTTTAACATTTTTACTGCGTATCATTCGACATGATGTTATCGGTTATCAGGAAAATTCCGGATCGATCGCTAGATCGCTAGATGCTAACACTAGAAATACTGGTTCTACTATTTTATAAATTTGTCAAACTCTCGTTTAGGGATCATAGTTTTAGATGGATTAATAATACCAAAAATGTACTACATAACATGGAATTCCTTCCGTAAGAAATTAATAAATCAATAAATATAAGAATATTCCATTATTACGTATTTTTTGAAGCCCAGTCGTTTTGACTAAAATAAAAAATAAAAAATAGCTTCGTGTTAACTATCGGTAGTTCTAGTGTTAAAGATGACAGAACTCTGTTGACGGATGTATTCGCGAGCGTAGCGAGAATATATACCCTTGGTTCTATTTAATAGAAAATTTGGAAACTAGATCCGATGTATTTATAGAGATCGTTTAGCCGGCCGTTTAACGACCAACAATGCCATTACCGTTTCTGCGGCGGACAACGCGCGCTTTTTGCGCCGCTTGTTTGCCGCACGTCCATTCGAAGTAGAATCCCATCAAATCCCGTTCACGCGGCCTCGCTTTAATTCCGGACCGCTTGCATGTGAAATTAAATCGAACCGCCTCGACAATGCCCGGAAACAGCACGTTGCAGAGATTCAACCCCTTACGCTGTCGCGAATCTATTCTGCAAATGGACTGTCTCTAAGTTCAACGTCGTGTCTCGTTATGGACTGTCTTCTAACACGTTGAACGTCACTGCTGCTAGTCTTTCCGTCGGCATTGAAAACGTTAGGAAGAGTACAAAAATGTTTTTCTTTAAAAATACATCGGATATTTCGCTGGGTAAATCTTACGTAAATTGAAAGATAATTCATAGATAAGATAATCTTTCTTTCTTTGACAGAGTTAAAAGGATTTGAGGAGAAAAGAAGGAAGGTGGATAAGGGACTTTTGCGAACACAAAGATTCGAATTGTGGTATAGTGGATGTTAAAGAGTAACGAAAAACAAGTTAAGTGGTTTATTGGAGGAAGATGTGGTGGTTCGTGGTACGTAGACAACGAGCTATTTATCAAGTGGAGAAATTTGAACGAATTCTGAGATCGAAAATGAAAGCAACGATAAGATGATAACTACGAATGCGAAATTTGCTGCGTATAATGAGAATAGATTTTATCCTACTTTCTGTCGTACAATCGAAAGGTGATTTCTTGTCGTTGTTCCTTTCACTGGATCGTCGTTGAAAAGAAAAAGGTAAAGGGAGAATGTATTTTTCGATTTGCTTCTATTCTACGATGCATTAGGTTGTCCGAAAAGTTTCTTTCGTTTTATAAGGAAATAATAGACGCACAATATTTTTTGTTTTATTATTAGTTTATTGAATTATGCACGAATATAATAATAGAAATAGAACGAAATGGGTCATATTTAATTCAATAAAATAATATAAAACAGAAACTGTTGTTCGTTTATTATCACCTTATGAAACGAAAGAAACTTTTCGGACAACCTAATATAACAGATGCGATTTCGAGGGTTAAAACTTAAGCGGTTCGACGATCTCGCTGTACTTTCTTATTATACGGTTACGAATTTTTCTAGTATATGTAGCGACCTTTACGATACGATTAGAGTAGAATGATTATAGCACAGGAGCATCGTGCACTAATTCCGTCAAAGGGGGTTTAATAATGTTCGTCGGTCAACCCCCGTGTGTCGAACGATGCGTCGTAAGCGCAAAATCGTTTCATCTTTGTATTTTGTTATCGCAGCTATTCCAATCGATTTTCAAATAGAGTTCGAGTTGATTATCGCGCGGAGTATCTAATTAATCGGTAATTAAATCGTACAGTATATCCTACAAAAGCTCATCCCCATAGTAAACACAGCATACACCACCCTTATTTTATTTTATCCAACATTTTTCTTCTCATTTTAAATTCATCGTTCTAACATCATCATCGCGGAATATTTAATTAAACGCTGATTAAACGGAACTCCGCGCCGCTAATGGAACTCGTTTCGCCTCTATTTTGTTATCGATTTTCTTTATACGGGGAAAACTGCCGCATTAATTCCCCGTAGAATGTTTTAACTAAATATCGAACAAATCGATACCAATACCGATCACGCTCTACCTATTTTCTACTTGATACACCAGAATATTCGTTTATTTTTCATGTAGCCTGATTTAACCCATGTAAATCACCATTAATCGACTAAAGTAAAAGCGAAGCGAAACATGGAAAAAAATATTATGAACATGCTTCTGCATATTGAAATATTATCGAGTAAAATTTTGGTTCTATGTTCGTTTTATTGAAACACTTTCTTTTCACAGGAGAGAAAAAAAAAAAATAGAACGACAGTGCTGGCGAAAACTCCTACGATCTTCTGGTTTTGCGAAATTCTCGTATCTACGAAGTTTCAATGCTCGAAACTCTGGAATCCTCGATTTTCTAAATTCTCAAATTCGTAAGCTCGCCGACTATCGACTTTTCGAATTTCTAAACTCTCCGACTTTCAAACTACCCAATTTCTCCGACGTTCTATTCTCAAATTGCGAAACTTTCAAATTTGTTCATACGCAAATTTCGAAATTTCCAAACCCTCGGAAGGTGTTAATTGCGTTAACTCTGGACTTTCCCATATAGCGTAATTCAACTCTTGCGAGTCATCGTTAATCAACCAACGTAAATTATTAAAAAAAAAAAAAAAAAAAAAAAAAAAAAAAAAAAAAAAAAAAAAAAAAAAAAAAACTGAACTACGTAAAACGTAGAAATATAATGTCGCGTTGAAATATTATCGACCAAAGTTTCATTCGGTATTTATTTTATTATAACACCGTCTTTCCGTAGGTGGAAAATAATAGTAATTCGACCGGGTGGTGCTCGCGAAAACTTGTTCCCCGTCGCTGTCTCGGTTCGTTCGTCTCTGTGTGTTCGTTTTTGCGTGTCGTCGTTCTCGTTGGACGTCGTTGTGTAGGTGAAAGGAGCGAGGAGAGCTGAGCGCGATTTTGCCGCGTCGAAAGTCTGACGAGCATTAAATAGTTCAGCGAGCAACTATACTAGTTGGCGGAGCGACCGGCTGAAACGTTGAACCGGCGCCCGATGATTTTCTTGGAAGCCCAGTGATTTTGCCCACACTGGGAAATTACGCTCGCCAACTTCTACGCAGCCGGTGAAATGGGAAAACTGACGGATATCGCGTGTTTCTCCCGTTAAATATCGTCTTCTGTTATATTTCCGATACCACTTCCGATAATCGTATACATCGCTTACATTTAATAACTTGAAACCCAATTCTTAAAATTTTGTGACGCACAACTACAGACTCGTTTCACTTAGAAACACGTACACTTCTGGAACAACCCCAAAGCGCAACAAACAAATAAACCGCGTATCCTATCGAACGATAATCGTGCACGTATCACTCGTATTAATAATTTTAATGCAAAATCTCGATATCGTAGTACTTAACCACGAGTCTACAGTTCTTATAAAAAATACTCTTAGAACAAGTCCTAAACGAAGAAGCGATAAAGACGAGTAATAAACACCGCAGTTCGATTCGCTTAGCAACTAGCCAAATAACGTGTTCGACAATAATCGAACCCGCCACTTACGTAAAAAGCATCCGAACAATAAAATAAAGTAATTAAAGTACGGCCGGTTCGATTCAATTAACTCTAAACCGAATATCCGAGTGAACGGATAATGCTAGCCGCAATTACACGCGAGAAATCCTGTAACAAAATAACGGTACAACAAAGACAGAATTTCCGCAAATGAAATAGAAGTAGGCATAATTCGTAAACGTTATCGCGTCCAGTTCCATTTAATTACCATCCAATTAAACATTGCACCGATAAACCGATAGCGCAGTTACGAACGAACAAAGAAAAATCAACAACGAGACAGAGAAGGGCTGGTGGGTCTCAACCCTCTGCTATCCCCTCTATTACCCTCATTCGGTGTCACTATGAAAATAAGGGTGAAAGGGCGAGCGTTATCGAGGATCGTGCAGCTTAATCAGTGTTTAATTAAACGATACAAACGATATTAATTCGTTGCACGATGACTTACGGTTTTATCTATTTATCCAGACGTTGTCGTATAATCCTCTGAATAAACGTGACGGTATTGTTTGTTCACTATAACGTTGCTAGTGAATGATTCATCCGTTTGGAAACGAAACGAGTTTGCAGGGATGTGTGGCTCGTGAATTTTTAAGCAGGCGACATGGTATCACGAGTTTCCACAAATTTCGTTAATAATAGACGAGAGTCCACGATACGATCGAACGATGGAATTTCATTAATTATGTTGCAGTAGATTTGCAGTGGAGAATTTGGATTATGATGTATCCACGGCCACTAAAAATTTCGAAGGAATATAAAAAATTGAGGTATCGTTTACTGAATGATATTTCCAACGTTCTACGACTGGAAATTTGTTTAATTATATACCAAATTTCTACTTTGATTTCAAAGTATACAAATTCCTATGAATTATATTTAACTATTAAATGAAAAAATAATAAACGAGAGAATAAAATTATTAGCGAGAAAATATAAAAATCTATCCTTCAAATATATTAATTGCGTTAATACTGCTGTTAAAATTCCATGTTATTCTATTTAAATAATATTTGCTTCTATGTGTATTCATACGTCTGTAAAATATACTAATATCCCTGAAATGTATCAGTTAATCGTATCCGAGTTAACAAAACTATTAAAACCATAAAAAGATCCGTGAATGCATTAAACAAAACGGGAGACAAAAGATTCGATTCAAAGATCAGAGACAATGAATCGTTCTTATTGTTAGTCAACGTTATCTTAAGCGATTACGTGGGTCAGAACTGGTCCAACAGACAACCGATTCAGGTCTGAAAGATTCCATTCATTCGGGACGCGTGTTCTACCTGTGTCGTTGAGAGTAACATTTTCGAAGAACACGAAAAGTTGCTTACTACGAGCACCTTATTTCCCTTCGGGTCGCTACCGATAAAACCTCGACTTTAGGTTTGTGCGTTATCGCCATAGAGGAATAGGAAGGGAAACATTATCGTCCGTGCTACGTGGACGAGCATTGTATTCTCTCTCATCTAGACACGCATAAATTTCAAGCAGACCGATGAATTGTTAACGATGGAAACCGAGAGAGACTACGATCGGGATCGTTTAACATTCGCACAATTTACTCGCTACGATTCTGGTCGAAAACGATGGAAATTAGTCTCCAGTTGTCGATCGAGACTATCTTGATTTGCCACGACTTGATCGACGAAAAATATTTTCGAAGAGCTCCAAACGAAGAATTAATCATCTATCGCTTTGAATATTAAAATTAGAAGATGGATATTAAATAGAAAATGAATTTATGCGAATGAATGATTTATGAGAAGTAATCTGACGCAATTTCTGCGACTCTTTAGGTTCAATTTAGGAAATTTGACTATTTATTATATATACATATATAAATATTAAAATTAGAGCAATTTCTATGTACTTTTAAGTTAAATTTAGAAAAGATATTTTTAAGGACGATAAGACACTACTCGGTTATTAATTACTTTTTCAATGTTAAAATCAGAAAATGATTATTGATTACTTTTAGATATTACATAAAACGAGACTGAGAATTTATCAACGATGACTGGTTTATTATTTAGATGGCATTATAATCGACGGTATTTACCCGCTTCCTGTTAATTTTTCAACTTTAATTTGCTTTTGCAATCTGTATTTGTTGAAACCTGGAAATAGCTGCGCGTGTTGTCAGCAAGAATGGCGAAAGGTGGGGAAAAAGTTATCGATCTCTCGCACGCATGCCAGTCACTGTCTACACGCGACCGGGTCCCTGACCAGCCGTTGCGAAAGAACCTTCATAATGTTAAAATAAATCCACATGGTGAAATAGCAACATATTAAATGAAAAAATCAAGTTAAAAAATTTGGAAACAATTTTTACAAATATTAGGAACAATCCTCCCAACATTTCTCTCTCGCTACAGAAGAAACAAAAATATTATTTCTATGCTTAAATATGTTTTCTCGTTAACTAGATGTCAAGAACGATTATATTTTGCTATCAAAGAGTTAAAAATATTGTATCCACGGCAAAGATATTTTTTTCAACGATCGACTTCCCTCGTTTTTTACTATCGAAAGGATAAAAACAGATACCGTTTTCATCGCAAAACAAAAACAAAAAAATATGTACTTCCTCAATGTGTAAATATTAAATTCCATTTTCACTTTCCAAAAAGTGAAAATATTCCTTCCAACCTTGGAAATATCACGATTCTCAACAACTAACTGCCTTTTGTCTCATTTTCGAAAATGACGAAGGTATCGTTTCTAATCTTGCAAGCGTCATAACTCAGTCGATCCTCTTTAAATTTTCATTGCCACGAGAAGATCACAGAAATTAAAAAAAAAAAAGAGGAAAAAAGGGAAGAAAAAAAGAAATATATTTTTCTGAAAAAAGTAGAACGATTCGAACGACTGACACAATTAAGAGGATCAATGTGTCGCAGCGCGGTGTGCAAATTGGCAAGGATCGAGACGGATTGGCACACGAGCAAAAAGCTCGTGACCTTGAGGTGCACCGGTGACCTTGAGGCTGACGGCACGGCTTCCGCATTGCTGCGAAATGGTGGGAGGCCGTCGCAGGGCTTTCGACCGGTCCGGCCAATCCCATTCGCAGACCAATCTCACCGATCGAACTCAAATCAGACGCGACCACAGGACCAAGCTATTAAATCGGCCAAATTCGGCAATCAATCGGTAACATAATTTGTCTGCGATAATTTGACGAAAATCCTAAAGTAGCGAACCAGATATTGCGATTAAGACGCGGGATAGCCTTATTTTTAGACGGCAGATAGTTTATGAGAATAATTGAAAGAGTAGAACCGTAGGCAGACGTCTTTCTCGGTTATTAAATACCGTGACGAGTACTCTACTCTACTAACGACGTATCAAACACTCGATCCTTTCACTCTGAAACTCGGCGTTAATATTCCAAATTCACTCACGCGTGACAAACAATCGTACAAAATTTCCTTTTCTCGCAAAAAGTAGCAGCAAAAAAGGGACACAAGAATTAATGATAAAAGCATTAATGGTCGCTAGCGTGATTTTTGTTGCGAGTGATGAGCGTAAAGGCACGTCATAAGAGGGGTTCCGCCAGAAAAATCGTAATACTCGTTGCTTGGTGGATGATGATAGGAAGCAGAAAGATTAGATCCTGGGAACAAGAAGCTGGCGGATTCGTGTTTGCGTTAAGCGTTTCTTGCTACTTCGAAGCGGTAAAACGGTTCTACGAGATGCGCTGACCTGTTATCTTGCAATCAGTGGTGCTGTGTTTAGAGAATCGGCGTTCTGCGGTCGGTGCAGCTTTTTCGGCCGTTTTCCAACGTGGCTGATTGAGAGCGTCGCAGTGCCACGTAATCGCGTTCGCGAATACAATATTCCTCTTCAACGTTATCGAAGTTCTTTCTGCCACTTTATTACCTGCACCTTGTCTCTTTTATTTATTTTTGCTTTTCTCGCGTTCGCGTTTAAAAGTTTCACCATCAAAATTCTTATCGCCGGACTGAGAATAATTTGTGTGGATGAGGATCGGGTAAGTGTGTTTGAAAATGTTTACATTAGCATATTAGTCGCGGGAAAGGAACCATTTGCAGGATGCAATAGACCGGTAATAAGATGCATACGATCGAAAGACGAGAATTTTGTAAATTATCCAATGTCCTGAAAAGAAAGTATTAGAAATAACGAGCAAGCTTTTTTTAAGGGTATATTTATCTGTGTTATAGTTGTAATGTCGCTCCAGATGATATAGGATTTCTTTTTTTTTTTTTTTTTTAGACATTTCCAGATGATCTCTCCAATCATCCATATGATATAGGTTTTTTCAGGCATTTCCTGTACTCGTCGCATCTTGCAACCATCAACACGCGTGAGCCAAAAGAAATAATCCAATACGACTCACGTTACGTATACGCTGATTGCCAGCAGACGATTCTTCGGGAATTACAAAGCTACCCAAGAAAAACCGGCGGATGAAAAGTAAGAAGAAAAGAGGGGAGAAATTCCTATGTGAATCATTAAAGAGTAAAAAGAATCGTGCGAACAGCCACTGGGAAAACGTTGTTAAACGTGATTTTTATTTCTCTTTGTAATCGTTAAGTGAAATCTTGTCCGCAATTTAATATTTCTATATACATTCGTTTCTACGAAATAAAATCTTGACTTATCAAACAGAATGGTGTTTAATATATCGATTTGATTGGCTTTTTCTTCCGGCGCTTCCGACGAGTATATTCCGACGACGGAAAACTTTCCTACGACAAAATAGAAAGACAAATCCGGCAGTGTCACGGTGATTCTAGAGGAATTCACTTTTCAAACCGCTCTTTCTGCTCGCGAATAAAACCTGACTCGTAAGATCTGGCTAAACATCCCCTCCCCCCCACCCCAGAGCAACGAGAAAAATCTACTTTCTCCATGAAGCGTTATTCTACGAGCACGAAGGAACAATTAACCTGGTTCATCAACCATACGTCCTGTTTCATATCGATCGAATCGAAACGATCGAACATCTTAATAATTTCTCGATAAATTCCTTATAAATTGCTCATTTGCCGTACGTATTCCGATCCGTACGTGTTCCTAAGTAGGAACGACAGTGTACGTTATCTCTACACATAGCATATCCAAAGCAATATATCACTGAAATGATATATTACAAAATGAAAAGATTTCTTCAATGCAGAATCTCGAGAAGGACAAAAATTAACCGGTGCTTGAACATCGATCAAACCAATAATAACACGAGTAAGCAACAAAAGCTTCGATGAAACCTGCCTGATAATCTTTTATAAACTCTAATGACAACAAGAAACAAGGAAGAAGGGATCTGGTCGTTTTTCTTTCTCGTTAAACAAGCGCTAACGCCGGCCTCCTGTGCAGCTCGCATCGTCCAAGCATTTTCCGCGACATTATTACCGCGATACGATCGACGACTCGCTCTCAATTTAATTACCGAGCCCGCGATGGCCGCGTAAAAAAATCCTCTGATTAATTATGAGCGCAATTAGAGGCGGCGATAACGACGCGGTAATAAAGTCCTGAAATCGATCCGGTTTTTCGCGCGCACGCTGCCTCTGCTTCGGTGGTGTCCCGTAAGAGGACGAGCCGGTAATTTATTCACGATCAGATTAAGCCGTTCTTCCTTTTTTTCATTAGCGATCGACGGAAAACGAAATCTTGTATTTTCGCGATCGAACGACCCAACGTCGGTATTTGTACTCGCGTTACGTCGATTACGCGACTACCAGGAATTATTAATCGATAACGGTGATCTAGTTCGATCGTGTACTGGGATAATAAAGATGAATATTAATTAAAGAGACGTGTTTCCGCACGAGATTGAGCGAAAGGCGAGGAATTACGAGGGAAAAACTTGGTAGGGAAGACGCAAGTTCGTCGTGGCTGTGAGAATGTTCGAATAAGTATACGTAATAAAAAATGAGGATCTCTATCGAAGAATTTTAGTGCCTGGTTTTAGAATTTTATAGGACGTTTGAAAATCATCGTAACGTGAAATAGATAAAAAAAGAAACGGAAGAAAAGATAGCACGGTATGTCCTCTTCGATATTATACAATTTCTGTTCGTGACTAAACATTTTACCGTATCATTCGTATTTTTCCAGATATTCAAGCGTTCGCCGTTAAACAGGCCATACTGTGTATGGATATTACAACGAAGTAATTTAGTAATTGAAGGATGAGAGTGTTTCGAGCGACGGTTATAGGACGTGATATCTAGATGATATTATCGGATGAAATACGTGTTTCATTTCGTAAGTTCAATTTTATCTGCTAAACCTATATACGACTCTCACAGAAAGAAGACTAAAAAGAAAACAACCCACTGACCTTACTAAAGGAATAAAATAGTCAAACCCGAAGATGGTATCCTGCTGGGGTAGCCATCCACGTGTTATTTAGCGATTAAGTTAGAAAAATGTACCAAATGTCCAGCTGGGCAAGTTGTAAAGTACAAATTAAATAATAAAAAAAAACCTACATACGGTTCCCTTGACGTTATGTTGGAGGTATGCTCTAGTCATGATAATCATTAGAAGCAGAGTTTTAAATGGTCGAGACGCACAATTACATTAAGCGCGCTTCATTGGAAACCAAAAGTGCGTAGAAATACCATTAGTAGCTTCTATATCGCCCTGAGTACTCGTATTTGATTTTATAAAAGGCTGTTGTCAAAAGGTACAATAAAATATTATTACGCCTATCATCAATAACGCAAAGAAGCTTCGAGGAAGGAATCAGACGCAATTGCGGTTGATTTATCGAATCCCACGCATACTTTCGCATCTTCCATACTTCGTTGCAAAATAAACGCGTGTAGAAATACTTTTTGCAGCCAACTGTAACTGCAAACACGCCTCGTGTCACACACGATTAATGAATAACCCGAAACGAACAGACCACCAACCGCGATCAATTTTACAAAATCTTCCTATACGTTTCAGAATTTGCGAAGCGTAATCCGACGAGAAATCAAGAACACGGCAGGCACGCGCGGCTCGCGTAATTAATACCGTCGATTATGCGTAGCAGGCGATAATTTATAATTGCCTGAACGCAGACACGCGGTCGAAACTTACAGAGGAACGCGCCGATCGATTACGGCTCGTTAGGTTGATTTACTAGCAACGGGAGACTCAGCTGTCAGACTACTCGCCCCTTAACGACGCCTGTTCATCGCCGACGATGACGACGACGGTGCCACGAGGATTCCTCGTTTCGTCGAATCCCACGAGTGTTTACAGCGAATGTGGCCGTCTCAACTTCCGAGAAACTTTTGGCCTTTCGCCTTGAAGAGTCTGTTATCGCCTTGTAGGTAGAAGGGCGACGAGTTCGTTTCGATTTTTTAAACGAACGCACAGAGTTTCATATCGGTTGTTTACAAGTACGTTGATCGTTGTTTGACGTATGAATAGGCAGATACACAAAAAACACGCAAGACGCCGTATACTTTTGTGTTTGTTTTCCTCGTTTTTCGTACGATAGGTTTTACGAAATAAAAAGATAAATAATAATTGTTTATATTCAACTATAAGGTAGTTTGCTAGCGATTCCGCTTGTAGATTCAAATGAGATATTTTGTAGGTTTTGAGATCATTTTTCTTCGACAAAAGTGAGTTTTATATTTTAAAAGATTATTTGCACGTTATCGGAGATTGTATCGTTTTTAAACCAAGAGAAAGACGCCATTTCGGTACGAGAAGCGCAACGATACGAACAAAAATAGAAGAAAACGATGTATTAAAAGGTTTTACAAAATGAAGGGAAAAATGAGACGATAAGATCGGGAAACACGTTGAATTTTCTGCAGTCGGGTATCGATCGTTGGGATTAACGTTGGTGTAAGTGGTCGGATGTATTTACACGAGTAAGCTCCGGCTTGACTTTCCTCTAACTAGTTTAAATTTAACGCACGGAGAAACTGCGGTTTCGGCGCAACTGGCGCGACTTCTGGCCAGAAGGCGAGTGCGAGCTTCTTGAAACGGTTACGCGATAATAGAGCTGTAAGCGGTGTGTCCCGGAGAGGAGAAAGTGAGATGTTGTTTTGCTTGGAAAAACTTCCTCGCCGCGATTAATAACGTGCTACGTTAATTCCAGCTGTAATCTGTTATTTCTTTCATTTGTGCCAGTACATATTAATTTACTTTTAGCAGAGAGTAGATTGTGAAATAATATCGAGTCGCGCTCTGAATTAGGGCGACTGAAGAATATTTTAATTATAAACAGACGCGTTTGTTGTATTTTTCTCAGGTCAGGACAACCAAGAAGCTTATTTGTAACTTTCGCCTTGTGTAGTAACTCCTTACGACAGAATAAAATCGTAATTGAATTATAATATTGTTTTGTAAAGTACACACATCATTTGTATGACGAAATTAAGGAATCGGCAAAAAACAGAGTTAATCGGTTCAACTTCTGAGAAAACTGGTATATAAGACAATTTGAATCGCATCAAAGTTAGGCCGCAAGGACGTGAACAAGTCATCAACGAAGAAAAGAGAAACGCGCGAGACAAGAAACGTTCGGTCATCAGTTGGAATCGCGTCCGATTGCTGCTCGCTTACGATCAGCGAATTTCACGCGGTTCTCGCACGGGCCACTCGCGTGTTTCCATTTCTCACGGTGTCTCAACGCGCAGGAATCGCTCGTAAAACGACAATTATGACGGATTATTGCGATCGTTCAACAGTCATCGCCTTCTCGTCACGCTCTCCGCCGTCCCTACACGCTTGATTACCGCAATAAAATTCCCGACGATCGTCGTTAATGACCCACCGATGACAAACCATTAAGCGAAACGGACAAACAAATATATTTATTCGACGCCTTGTTTTCTCTTTCTCGATACAGACACGTCTTTATATCGCCTGTCCTCCAGTTTTATGGCATAGCTCGTGAATTTGAAGAATTTCTGTCATTTCGATTACGAATCATTTTTTTTTTTTATTATTATTATTATTATTATTTTACGTCCAACGACCGAGGAACACGTAACTCGTATTTTTTAATCCTGCGAGGATCTTCAAATTTTTATGTTTCCGGCAAAAGATATATTAGGATAAGATTTCACTCATGACAGGTTTAACGTAATTTCTTTTGATGATAGTTTTTAAACGTGAAAGTATGTTATATATAATCGTATAATCATAGTTAATCATCTTTCAAAACGACTCACTTGGAAAAACATAGTTTCATTTCACGTAATCCTTGCAGAACGTTCACTTTCTTTCGCCTCTGCTATATCCTTTCTGCCTGTCACGAACAGCAAGTTTATCTTCCGATAGAATCCACTTCCACCATAGAGTCTCGTCTATTCCCAGGTGTTAGAGTAGACCAATTTTACTTTCAACTTTGGAACATTCTACGTTTCTCGAATCCACCCTAATTTACACTTCCACTTCGATACTCGAGATAAAACTCGACCCGTTTCTGCTTCTACGCGTACTATTACCTAGATTTTAGGTATCTCATGATCCACCGGGTAGAATATCCCAAAACTACCGCAGATTAGATCCTCTACGTTTTGAAACCTGACTCACGCTTCTGCACCCTGAACTTACTTAACCCCGCAGATTGCGGAGTCCGTGTCTGCGAATAGTCCTGGCATTACGACGATTTTCGCAGGGTTGTTTGCAAGATCGATAGAAAGTCAAGTTCTACTTTGCCAGGGTCTTCCTTCATTCCCCTGTACGTTTTGTATTTCACACTCTTTCTCATGTAACATGCGGTGTTCGTAAAGTTGAACGCTTGTCGAACAAATTAATTCTATAAAGAGGTACGTGAAATATTTATTGAACGATCTTGATAGCGCAAAAATAATTCAATTGGTGACTTTCAATTTGGAAGAGAAATATTTGAAAAACGATAAATCAATTCTACAAAGAGATACTTTGGAATATGAATTTTCGAATGGTGTACGATCACGTGTTTTCACAGATTGTAGCTGCTTTTGTGGCTGTTGACGTATAGCATTACGTCATTTTTGAGACTGCAGAAAAGCGTACGAAAGTAATATGAAATCGCGAAGAATATTAGAAATCTCGTTAAAGGATTACCGATATTTACACGAAATAACAAAGATGCACATAAAATAATCCATCAAAAGAGAAGCAACGATAAATCAAATGGTAACACGACTCACAGCTGCTCCGAATTAACTGCAAATCGCACTAGAAACCATTGCAATCCGTTGCTTCTTGTTACAACTCTGCTTCTATAACACGAATCTAAATTCCTCGATTTGAGAAATTCCCCAAAGTCCAGTCGTAACGCATCCTCGTTAAACTTGGGCAAATTCGCGTTCCTTCGTCGCGAAGCGAACATTTTAATAAGGCGTCGCTCGAGGCGACTTTTAACGCCGTTATCAACGAGCTTCCTCGTCGTTCTGAAATTCGCTCTCGCGACCTGAGAACTCGCTGAGACACGATGCGATCTTGAATAAACTGCCGGTCCGCGACTAACAAGCCTTGGCACCGGAATCGACAGCAAAGATTCGAGGATCGACACCGCGAGGATCTACGGTGTCGCTCGTCCCGAGGGTTTCCGTCTCCGGTACGGCGATGCTGCAGCAGGACGAGCAATTTCAACGATGGGAATTTTCGTGAAAAGAAGCTTCGCTCGGCAAGAATCCTCCGTAGGCAGAATTTCGATTTAAGGGAAGTTTAATTCGATGGAAAATGAGGCGATTCGGAGATACCATTAAGCGAATTGCTATCCTGTTTTGGACGATCCATATGGTATTTCTTGTGGAGATTTTTGGGGATAGACACAGGAGATGTACTGTCTGATATTGAAAATCCTAGAACGCGTTTTATTTTTATTAAAACTTCAACGTTCGATGTATAGATTATGAATTTCAAATTGTACATATAACGTCGGACATGGACAAATTTTGTTCGAAATAAAAATAACAAGTTTGTATAATATGAATAAATGTCTGGTTTCTGCGATAGGTAGCTTGTTGCTATTTGCATCAAATAAGTCATTTCGACTAATATTCTAGTGTATTGGATTTTCATGTTAATTTGAATTTTAAATGGTAACATTTACACTATGCGCACATTTGATTCGTCAGATGGTCGAATTCCCTCGCGCAGTAATTTGTATTTATTCTTGTTGAGGTTTTTATCTCGGAATAGAGAGAACAGACGCGTGGATGAATGTATCATAGAAATTCTTTATTCAGAAATGTTAAAAATTAGGATTTCCAGTGGTCTCTATCCTATGTGATAATGTATCGTTAGATGGATTTATTACAGTGCATTAAACAGAAAACGATGATTATTTAACTCGAACTTAATGCAGTAGTGTGATATAACAACTCTCCATTAACGACTCTTGACTCTTGACTCTCTGGTGCCTAACTGACAATCAACGATTGCTATGCCGAAATATATTGATGGCCGTTAGGCGTATCGAAGTTTCCCGACCCTTTCAACTTGTCGGTATTTGCGCTTTATCGTCGAAATTGTCTGTATGTCTGTATGTCAGTACTATTGGGTTGGCAACTAAGTGATTGCCAACCAAAGAAGCCGCTGTAAAGAAAATCGTACAAAAAATTAAACACTAGAGAAGATGTAGAATTTTCCTCGAAGCGAGACCCACTTCAACAATTCTCAAAATTGTTGTTCTCTCAATTACTCTGGTAAACAAATTACTCGAATTCTCGTCTTGTTGTTCCAACTTGTTTACGCCGTTTGTTTATTCGACCATTCGCGGAGAGACGCGATCGCGAGAAAGCACGTCAACGGGAGTCGTAAATTCCCGTTACGATTAGATAATCGACGCCACGAACTGATCGATCCCCTTATTTCTATTAGAATAATAAGGGTGGTTCGATCGAGTTTACACTGAATTAACAGGTATAAATTAATGTTTATTCCAACAACTTTGTAAAGACGATAGTTACGCTGGTGCGTATGTACAAGTTAAGTAAGCGATTGATTTAAGGGTAGAGACCCGGTACAGACATGTTGACTATTCTAACGGTGAAGAATAAGCGAAGTTTAGCGACGATGCTGTGTCGGAGGAAAGCTAGCGATGGGTGTGTCTAGCACGCGGGACCATCGGATTTGTCGATGACAATTTTGGTTAGGAAAGTGAGGGCAGTGGACGTTGCTTGTGATCGGATGTTAAGAAGGTTGATGGACTAGGAAGGGTCTTTGCCGCCCTCGATAGGAAGTTGCTAGTGAAAAGCCTCGTACGTGAGAAAAACTAACTTTCCCGTGTCTTCTCGTGGTAAACAATAAGCTTTAGAAAACGCATTGGTAAAAAGATGTTTGTTCGGTTTGAAGGACCTTAGCTAGAAATTCCTGATATTTATGGTCGATCCTTAAGACTATTGAGGGTACGCAGTAAGAATGTGTAGACATCTGGATACCATCTTACCCGCGGTGAGTGGCCTGGTTTAGGTAGAGGAGTCGGCCGACGTAACACCGTTCGTTTTATAAAAATTCAATATTCTTTTTAATCCTCCGGACAATCGTCGCCAATCGTATTTTCGATGTGAAAGGTACACACCTGACGCTTCTAGACACCCTTTCTACGTACAGGGAACATAGTTCGTAGGAAACGTTCGACAATATCGTAGGACGAATGCAACGCGTTCAAATCGAACGTACGTTGTATCAACAACGTCGATTGAGTTTAACGAGGAATCAATAACGACAAAACGAAATTCATATCGGCGGACACGAATCGATGTTTTTTCTCGTATCTCTGCACACGAGGCGGACGAATGCACGAAAAAACTGTTGCTCTTGGAAATTGGATTCGGGAAACAGTGACACAATCGATCTTTGCTTTCGATATCAAACAACGAGAAGATACATGGAAGATATTTACGAAAGCATGACAAATTTTAGAAGCAAATTAAAATCGATGATAAGACTTCTCGGCAGTGAATCCGTAACTCAGAGCGTCTTTCAGAAGAGATAAAATTCGTGATGCTTACTCGATACCTCGAACATGCTTTCAACGATTTTGTCACGTAAAAGACACAAGAAATCACGAAATCGATAGATCGTCGATGATTTCCTCGCGTCGCAGTTTCAACGTTTCACGAATAAGGTGAAGAAATTGAACTTTGTATATGATAATAGAATTTATTATGCAAATCCAACCGAGTGACGGTTCAAAGTGTTACAACAGAATGATTAAAGTGTTACAAGAGACTTATTCAAAATGTTTCAACAGACTGATTCGAGCGCTTATTTTGGACAGTATTTATACTGAGGTTTTAGTCCCTCTGGAGGGGTTGTCGTCTGGTGTGTCTCAGAGGTGCCTATTCCGTTACTATTTGGTTATTGTTTCGATGGATGTGGTATGCAGGATGTCTAGCTTATCCTATTACCGTTTCTGAGCGGGTGGTCTTCTTGAGCGTGTGACAATTTCAAACGTACTTCTGTTCTTCTTCCGAATGAATTCTTCTGCTTCTTACTGAATTACTAGACGCTCAATAAGGTTCTATCATTTTTTATGAAAGAAAAAGACGAGAAAAATGGAAAACGAAGCATTCATCAAAATAAGAGTAACCATTTTCGTAAACAAAATTATATTCTCTACATTTGGCCATCGTTCTTTTCCTGTCACGAAAACAGAACTTGCTTATCTAATGGTATTTTTAATATTTCTGACATATTTATTATAAAATACGAGACGTAAATACGAAATACGAAACGAGGTAAAATATCTCGTCATTAGACCGCGAATTTTTGCGCAAATCCATATTTTCGTAGAAATACAACCAAAGAAATAACGTTTAATTTAATACAGATTCGTTTTATCGAACAGCATAAGCGAGTATTCTATTTCTGTATGTTGTACGTCTCCTCTATACTTTTTTGCAAAAATCCACAATCCCCTCGTTATCGACTCTTCGACATCTATACTCTTGCCATTCCATTGCGAAACTCTTCTTTACACACAAACACAAAAAAAAAGGATAAAAAAAGACACACTACAGAAAAAAGTCTAGAAATACCATTCTAACGATCCTGCGAAATAACATTACAACAAACCTTCTGTGGTCGTCGATCGAGCGACAAAATTGTCTCTCTACAGTCCTTCCATGGGGGGTCAACGTCCTTTCACCCTCGAACAGTCGCCAGTCCCGATCACAGTCCCTTCCACAAAGGGTGGGATGGCGATGCGTGACGCGCCGAAAAAGAAGGACGCCTGTTGCTGGCGCTAGGGCCGCCGGAGGACATTTTAAAGCGAGCCAATCGATACGATTCGAGGTCGACCCGATAACCTTTGCTAATGGAGCCCCTCCTCTCTCGGCCGTC